>JAJMKT010000294.1:0-28779 GCA_030563985.1 Geotrichum restrictum
ACTCTCATAGTTCTTTTAAGTGACTATGATCACCCTCGTGAGGCAAGAGCGTGCTCACGACCACTCCGCTACTTTTGAAGTGTTATACGGCCTCGCACTTCCGCACCTTTTTTTATTAAGTGTTTGCGGACACTTTTGTTGCCGAAACCTTGGGATATAAGAATCCATCAGACAGGTCTCGAACCGGAATTGAACCCAAAACTAGCTATTAATCTCAGGCTCTAGCAAACCAGAGTAGTAACCGTTAGGCCATTTGTCTGGTTTGCTTGATTTTGTTATTTGTGCCTTCTGTTGTCTCTGAGATTCATAGTACTAATGTAAAAGTCTTGAAAACTTTTAAAAATATTTAATCTAAAGCGGAATTGCTCATGTCACAGATATAGCAAATCAATGGCATTACATTGCACTTTATTTGAAGCTTTTGGGACCTTTATTCGCGGTGTTGTTAATGAATTTGTATCGCAACATTCGAGTTGTGATGTTATCGACAAGTCAAAGTTTTTTTTTTTTTGGTTTTCTTCCCAGAAGGTGTTTTTTTTTTTTTTTGTTTGAGTTGGGAAAACTGCGTAAAACGCTTAAAACACGTAAGTACGTTGATGCGTAAGTGCGTTACTCCCAACAACATTTCAATTGATAGGCCTAAATTTCATTCTAGTCATGTCAATACTAAGCTTCAACGCACTTGAAAAATAGGAAAATATGTTCTCAGTTAACTTCCTTTACTCGTAATTGGAGTAAATCTGTACTTCAAGAGAATGCTGTTCAAGGTAGCCGACTATCTGCTTTTACTTTGGGAACTCCTTGCTCTTGATATCTTTTTCTCTTCTCTCTAATGCTGGTATGGTCTAGGTGCTATTGCAGTCCTCATTATTATTGTGGTTTTCAGAATAAGCTATGGGACTTTTAACATATCGTTGAATGAGTTTCGACCGGTAGAAACGTTCAAATGGCTTTACTTGATCATGGTCGACTTAGTGCGCGCACATGTGTGATCCATTCCGCGGCAATTGCATTTGAGCCGCGGCATACCGAGGGATTTCCGTAGAATTCAGTGTGTCCGAAAAGATGGAAGGGTGAGGCTGTGCAGCAGCCATACCTTGACAAAACTTTTATGGCTGAGTTCCGGTAATACTTACGTCGGAATGTCCGTCGGAATTACCGCGGCAAACACATATTATCCTCGGAACAGGTAAAAAATCGAGACCTCGAGGAACAAGACATCGAGGAACCGAAAAGTTATAAATACAAGTCATTGGCCATTCCAAGAAGCCTCTTTTTCCTATTCTACTCATCACAAACAGCAAACGCTTTTTATTTATCTCAATGCCTCATCAAATTAGTTCTCTTCAAGTTACACCTTTGGCTAACGCACCTTTTGGCGCCAAAATAACTTTGCCTGATGGCATTACTGATCCAGCCATGCTCAATGATATTGACTTCGCCAAGCTCAAGAAAGCCCTTATCACTCACTTGGTAATTGTCATTCCTGACCAAGCTGACCTTCTTCCCAGCTCTCAGTACCAAATCACCCAAAGAATGGACCCCACCTGTGAGGGTGCTTATGGCCATTCCAAAGAATTCAGACACTCCAAGAGTGTTCTCCGCAGAGACGGAAAATCTGTCCCCTCTCAGCCCCAGGTTCAAATCCTTGGGCAGGGCACTTTCAAGGACCATTGCGGGCTGGAGGAAGTTGAGTTGAGACATCCTACTCATCATGACTTTCACCGCGACATTCTCAGTCAAAAGGACCAAGACGCAGGATATACTCGCTTTTACAGATGGCACATTGATTCCGCCCTGTACGGCCTTTCTCCTCCAGTTTGCACGACCCTTCTTGGCATCCATGTCCCCGACAACGGCGAGACCCAGAAGATCAAGTATGAAGACACCAAGCAAGAAATTGAAATTTCGCAGGCAGCAACTGCTTTTGCATCCGGAGCAATTGCATTTGACTTGCTTTCAGACGAAGACAAAGTGATGGCCCTAGGAACCATTGTCGAGTATGCTCCCCATCCTTATATTTTTATTTCACCGGCAAGGGCAACTTCAGACGGTCTCACTATGGTGAGCGAAGGCAAAGAACCTTCTCTAGACGAACTCCCAGAATGGGAAGAGAGCAGGGTCAAGAAATTACCCATGGTTTGGACCAACCCCATTACTGGAAAACATCATTTGCAAATCCATGGTAGCTGTGTTTACAAGCTTCATCGTGCGGATGGTACTGTCATGGAACTCGAAGCTGCCAGAAAAGAAGTTCACCGATTAATGAGACCCAACATTAGTCCTGAACACTTGTACGTGCATAACTGGAAGAGCGGTGATTTGGCATTATTTTTCAATCAGGGAGTGTGGCACAGTGTCACTGGACAGTTCAGTGAAGGCCAGCAGAGGTTGATGCACCAGTGCAACATTGCCAGTGGGATTGATCCTACTACCAGACGTGCTTGAATAAGTTGGAAAGACGTGTTTTGAAAGTTTCATGGAATATGAAGTTGTGTTTAAAAGTTGTGTTTAAAATTTGTGTTTAAATGTTTAATGATATTAAAAGTTATGTTGGTTGAATTGAAAAGCCATATTGACAAGAGGCTATGGCCCCAGAAGCTCGCCGTCATGGGCTAGATCTTTGGACTTACCTTTCTTGAAAGGAGGAACGTCGTATTTGATCCTTGAGGATAGGGCCCTTTGGAAAGTAGGACGTGAAGCCGTGTTGTCTCTTATTGTGCCTGTAGCTGGAGCAGTTGATGTCTTCCTGTTGCTCTACTAGCAAACAGTCCTGAAGTAATAACCTTGTCATAACGTACACGACCAATTGATAGTCTTCGGCGGGCTTGGGCTAGGGCGTTCTGGGTTGTGCAGTGCAGTCAACGACAAGCGCGCACCTATCAGTACGTCCGAAAAGATGGAAGGGTGAGGCTGTGCAGCAGCCATACCCTGACAATAGCAATATTCCGTACGGTGTACCCCGGTACACATCAACAGCATACCGGTAATACATACGAGCGCGCACGAAAGACGCGGGCAGTCCGCCAACTATTAGCATTAAATACCTCCATTAACAGATACATGATACCAAAATATCGCCAGTATATAAACCAGAGACACCAACTACTAGCGTCTTCAGCAATAGCGATGAAGCAGGTGGTGTACGGCATGAGGTTCTGGTAGTGTATAACAGATATTTTGATTTTAACACCGATAGACTATGGGCAGAGTCGGTAGACTAAGAGCGGGTCTCTGACACTCGTAAGAGTCGTAACATAGAAGCGCAGCAGGGATCACATCACGATGTGCAGTGGCTTCTTAGCATGCTCAAGACTGGCATTACATTACCAGTCACGGTCGTGTACAGCGACACTAATATAAAAACAGTACTAGTCTAGGTGAATAGCGGCAGTTCTCACAGTGATGGCCGCAGGTCCTTTGAGCAGCTGTTATGACCGATAGATAGCAACAGACTTGTCTAACTCCATCGGCGTCAATGAGGATTAGTGGTGGCGGCGACATGGTTGAATGACCCAAGTATCAGCAAATTGTCGAAAAATAAAGGTTTGTTGACCCAAAGGGCGGCAGACATAGTACCAACGTTAGAAATCAATAAAAGGACCCGGGTACCCTGTATAGCGATACTGAAGGGCTGCTGCTGCAAAATAGACTGCTGAAAAGGGTAGCATAGACTGTTGAAAAACAGTGGCCTTTCACAAATTCGGCGGCATGATAACTGTCAAGAAACAACGCTAAAGATCAGAGTAGGGTTTATTGATCTCCGCATAATCGATTGATGGGTCATGTAAGCGCTCCTTTGAATTTCATGAGGCTGAACTGGAGGCCCTTTCTAAAGAAGAACTTGACGTCATCATCGTTAGATGTGCAAAGTCCCATAGCCATAAATCCGATGTCAATTTGGCGGTATCTACTAGAATATTTGGATGCTCAAGCAAGTGTGGAGGGGGCTGATATATTTATTTATTTTAATATCAAACACTAGGATAATTTTGCAATTGTCGTGATTTCTTGCGTAAATACTAGACTCGGATTGCAATGTTGGAATTGGCATAGAAGCCCTGTCGATTCATTATAATGCTAATTGTGGGTGTTTGAACCTTCTTATAGAGTCATGAGTACCATTTCCATGTACTGTACTAGTAAACATAAATATTCATTGTCTCCTGCTTCTCAAATTACGAGAATTGCCTGGGTCCACGTCCACGGCAGGTTGCATTTCCTGTGAAAACTGATAGGTGTGCTCTGAGTAGACTCCCAAGTCATTCAACAACGCCTCTCTTTCTCTGAATGTTTCAGGGTCCCCGTATGAAATTTGGGTCCCGACGATATATGGATCAAACGCACTACCTGGCGACCGAGTATTGTCATGTGAAGATGTATTAGAAGGGCTTGGTATTCTTGAAATTGTAGCCTTTCCAACCAATCTGCGGCTTTTTCCTTGACTGCTGTCATTGTTAGAGGCCTTTTGAGAAACAGTCCCTGAGATTTTTTCTGTTAGAGTTTCGACAAGCTGAGTTGTGTCGGGGCTACTGAAGGCTTGCTCTTGCTTTTCAATTCTTAGAATGTTCTTTTTATTTGTTTTTGTAGCTTGTAGATCGACGTTGTTAGGCCTTAAACTGACTTTCTTCGCAGTTGGCGGAGATTTGTCGCCTCGAATTATTCTCCCTCCGTAATCGACCTTGTCTAGAACCCATTTCGACGTCAGAGGAACTGAGTGTCCAAGCATGGCACACTCCCAGAGCCACTCTACTTTGACGATTGGAACTCTCCATCTTAATGCATATTCAAACTTGTTGCATTTTGGGGTAGCGACAAGTAAATGGCGCTGGGCAGTAAAGGTTGGCATTAGCGAAGCGCCAAGCAAGGGAATGAGTTTTCCAACATGCAGCAGTTCGACTCCAGAAAATCCTGATATTGATATATCAAGGCCAGAAAAATCTTCAAGATTTCGGTGCTCTAAAAACTTTCCCCAAAAATCGAAAACTAATGTCTTCTGAAGAAGAGATCGCTCAATCATCCATTCAGTGGCGATAACAACCCGGTTCGGGACATTTTTGAGAAGTTTTGTCTTGACCGCCGGTGCTGTAAGGGAGTTGATAATAATGTGCGTCACTTCTGGGTCAAAAATATCAGTAGAGGTTCGAGCGTTATGTGATCGCACGACTGATTCTATGCGATGAATTTGGCTCTTGTCATATCCACAAAAAGCAAATATTAAATCTTGAAACATGCCTCGATCTACCTCTAAGATTTTCGCTGGAACACTTTGGTTTGGCTCCAAACGTGCACGCTTTTGTAGGGCTAAAGTATTAAGCTCTTCTGCTCTTCTCTTGCTAGATGTGGAGTTCAATTTTTCGGCAGGTGTGGGCTCAGGTTCATCAGTGATGTTATTTCCAACGACACTTTCATCCCATGCAGACTTCACATCTTCAGTGCTTTTTGGACGAGCCTTGGGAAGAGCTTTTATGACACTAGCCCAGACATTGTTCGAATTCTTTTTATTACGAGTCAAAGAGACTTTTTGTGACGCCACGTTCCGCTCTGCTGCTGAAAAGTAGTTTGAGGGCAGTAATGAGGCAGCGGGGTCAGGCACTCCTTCAAAAGCGCCCACTCCTCTCTTATCTTTGTGTAAAGTTAAGCTGTAGTACTTTTCATTAACCCTTGCAAAGCGTTTAACACAATCTTCTAGCCACAGCGGATCCACGAGAAACTGATTCCACTTGATAGCGCCTTCAACCTTTTTGCCTCCAGCTTTAGGAGCTACTAAGTGAGTAACAGACCTAACAAGATTCGTCGAATACTTTCCCCCGTGTGCTTCCACAAGTTTACGCATTTCTTCACGTTTCTCCATTGATTCTAGCTTGTTAGCAATGATTTATTTCAGGCGACAAACTTACCAATGTTAGTGACACTAATATGCAAGCCCGCAAAAGGCAAAGCCCGTCCGTTGTAAATTTCTTTCCTCATATCTATATCCTCTCCTTGGATCCATCTGTGGTATATGCTCTCCACAAAGTGTACCGAAACCATTACTATATTTGGTCTTTTTTTCACAGTCCAACAATATTTTTGTGTCGTGGACCGGCATGCCACAAGGTATGCGGTATGTCCAGTAAGACTTTGTGAAAGGTCTCCCCCTAGAGCAGTGATATACTCGCCCAGTTTTGCTTCATCCTAGCCATGCAGTTAGAACTTGGATTTGGCCATACATAGATCATTAAAACTTACTAGCAGCGCTGTTTTACCACCACCTTGCTCTAAAACAGCTTCATTATATTCAGTTACGCCCGTTATGCAAAAATTCATGAGCCGAAAGGGCTTGCTATTCACAGCATCTGGCACTTTCAAACCTGGATCCATACTTTCGTGTGATTCAGTTTGAAGAAAGATGGCAATTAAAATGGTGATTAATTACGTACTTTAAATCTCTCACATTGCGCACACGCGCTGGGAACGTATACGCGAAAAGGCTTAAAATTAGGTAATCCAAATTTAAAACGCGAGAACTTTTGTTAAGAGCGTAAGGATTAGGGTTTGAGAGTCTTCACCACTTTAAGCTTTACTGGTATTCGTCTAGTCCACCAGCGGCGAGCTGGAATTGAAACTCTGCGTCGTTCGGAGGATCAATTTCCACGATTTTTATCACAGCTGGTGAGCGTTCCTCACACGCAATGCTGCTAAACCAATTTAAATGTTGAATAAGGGCCAGTCTAGACAACTTCAGAATATCAATTATTGAAGACAGTTTAACCATCAAGTTTGTGTCGAATGTCATAGATAAGTTTATATTCATGAGAGCTGAAAAAGTTGAATTTTCTTTGGATACAGAACTATCAATGCATCAAGCGTTTATCGATTCATATGTACTTTTAGCAATAATGTCTGTAATCGTAATACAATGAGATATGGTGAAGAGAGTCGGCCATTAAATTTTGTATTCGTCTTTCTGGAGTACTAGATAAACGAATCTATGCTACATTTCTTTCTACTTCGTAATAGTGCAAGTTTTATCAATTCGAGATATAAATGTATGGGCGTCGACCTGCTAGAACTATAGAATTTAATCAATCGCCGTCTTGCAAGAAATTCATCAAAACCGATTTTTCGAAGAGGTTCTTAGATAATTTACAGCTTTAGTAGCGTTTCTTTCAATTTCAACAGGTTTGAACCCAATGAAACAAGAAGTTATATGATTCGCAATTAGCTACAACACAAAGTGTAGACATGTCTCTAGTCAGTCTTTTTTTTCTTTTTTTTCGTTCGGGTTTTTATTCACTAAACTGTTACTAATTCCATAAATAAAGGGCTTCTGTGTAACCCTGGCCAGTCCCTTTTGCTTAGGACTTGTGTTTGGGGGGTTGTCATTTATTGTCGTTTTGGTTGTTTTGCGGTCAGGGCTAAATCTGACGATCGCGAGGTCTGGATGTGGAAATATATTTGAAGGTTGGAAATATTTTCAGTCTTTGAATAACTAAAATCAACGAAAATACTACATAGGCATATCCGGCTGGTGCCTCGGCTTAAAGATATAGTAAGAGTTCTGGTAGCCAGTGGACAGAGACTAGCTACCATCACTGCCGTAAAATGAATAGGAAAGCCTGGAGGCTCCGAGTGCGGACGATTACCTGGCTAGCTAGTGCTTAAGATCTAAGTTACTGTACCTTTCACGTCGATCAATCTTCATCTGAATCTCTTGGAGCCGCATGAAGAGTTCATCGGCGGACGGCGGACGCTGTGGGAAAAAAACTGATCCCATAGGCTAGCTCGATCTAAGGCATTCAATGCTTAAAGTACTAGACTAGTCTATACAGACTCGAGATCTACAGTATGTGCCTTATGGCATATGAAGATCTCGACTACTGTAAATCTTTTGAAAGTGTCTCCGTTTACCCATGGCGGCTCTGATTGATCCGCTTCCAAATACTCAGAGCCGGCCTCCCTTGCGGACTCAAATTTACAATAGTCGAGACTCGAGACTATAGTTTGACTAACATTGTTTGTCCAGCTGTTCGAGACCTAAATTACACTAAGAGATTTAAAGGCCTCTAAGGCTTACAGAATATATCATACGATAAAAAAACCCGGAAAAATTCACTACCTAATTATTCATCATTTCTAATAGGTATTCCATATATAGCTCCCTTAGCATTTTAAATCACTTACTGTACACTTAGCTACTAAATGAACCTCGAGAAGGCTTTGTAATGTACGTCTTCAAGTCGCTAGTAGTTTAAATTGAAATTTAATTTAATTAATTTAAAATAAAATAGTCACGTGTTAGGTCCAAACCGATCACGATCTCCGCATCAACATATTTCAATGAAGCCGGTAAACCGTTTCCACGGTTTATTCTCCAATGAAAACTTCTGAAATCACATGAAATATATACGTACCACAAGTCAGTAAGCTCCCTCGAACTGTTAGGCACTCTTCGTACGGGCCCTACGGGGCGATGTCTCGGGTAAATGGTTTTGACATATCCCCACGAAAAGTACTTTATCAGATTGTCCTCGAGGCATCACAAGAATTTCCGTAACCGATTAACCGTCCACAGAAATTACTTCTCCACGTTTTCAATGTCCAGCTCAAAGGGACCCCACAAATGGATATCTTTCTATCTTCACAAATAATATATTTATATCGAGCTGAAAGACGTTGGTTTTCTTCTGTTCTTTCTTTTCTAAATATTCATTCACAAAACACATCTTTTTGCTACCCGTATACTTCAACAATGGTTCAAGACTATCAAAACATTTTTCACTGGGCGTCTACTCAGGAGAATTCCGCTATTCCTTCTTTCGACACTAGAAAGAATGATCCCTACAAATATCTCAGTGGTTTCATGAACTATCATGTAAGTAAAGAGAGTTAGACTACAACTACTAAGCTAACCTATATTAGGCTTCTGAAGCTATTCCAGGAACTCTTCCCCATGGTCAGAACTCGCCTCGAACAGTTAGATTTGGCCTCTACGCCGAGCAGCTCACCGGCGGAGCTTTCGTCGCCCCTCGCCATTGCAACCGCAAAGCTTGGCTCTATAGAATGAGACCAGGTGTTGCTCACCGCGGATTCACTGACCTGCCCGATAACCCAGACATTGAGTCATGCTATTTATCTGTTAACCCTAAAGTTCACACTTCGCCTACTCAGCTTGCCTGGAAGCCCTTCGACATTCCTACCGAAGAGAAAGTTGATTTCGTACAGGGAATCAAGTCGGTTGCAGGTGCAGGTGACCCTAGTCTCCGCGAGGGACTTGCTACCCATGTTTACGCTGCCAACACTTCTATGAAGAACAAGTCTTTTGTAAATCAAGATGGTGAGATGCTCATCGTACCGCAGCAGGGTGCCCTCGATATTCAGACCGAGTTCGGTTGGTTGTATGTCCAGCCAGGTGAGCTTGTTGTCATCCAGAGAGGATTGCGTTTCTCTGTAGGTCTCCCTGATGGACCTTCTCGTGGTTACATTCTTGAGGTATGGGGAACTTTCTTTGAACTTCCTGAGCTTGGACCTCTCGGTGGATACGGTCTTGCGAACGCTCGCGACTTCCAGTACCCCGTCGCTTACTATGATGTCGATGATAAGAACGACTACGCTGTTGTCACCAGACTCAATGGTAAATTTTTCCAAAACACTCAAGGTCACTCACCCTATGACACCGTGGCATGGCACGGAAACTATGTTCCATACAAGTACGATCTTACCAAGTTTGTCAATGTTGGATCCATCTCCGTTGACCACATTGACCCATCCATTTTCTGCGTTTTATCCGCCAAGTCCCGCGATCCCATTGCTCCCATTGCCGACTTCCTCATTTTCAGCCCTCGTTGGGATGTGGCTTCGCACACTTACCGTCCACCTTTCTACCACCGCAACGTTGCTTCTGAGCTCATGGGCCTGATTTACGGTGAATATGGTGGCCGTTCTGACGAGTTCCAGCCTGGATCTGTGTCCTTCGAGACAGGTATGACTCCCCATGGTGTTGCATACCCCGAGTTTAAGGAGGCCAGTGAAAATGAGCAACCTGAAGTGCAGATTTCAAAGGGATCAATAGCATTCATGTTTGAAAGTTGCAGAGCATTCTCTATCTCAGATTACGCTTGGAATAGTGATAAAATCCATTACCACGATACCAAGATGTGGGATGATCTGAAATCAAACTTTTTAGGCCACTTAGATGAGATCAAGAAGCTCACTGATGGCAAATGGGAGCATGGTGTCAACTCGAAATAAATAGTCTGTAATCCAGTTCAATTTCTTTCAAAATGGTTTTCATAAGCAAGTAATAATAATGAAGACATATCTTGTTTACCACAGTAGAATTCGTGAATATGATGGCGTTAAAACCCTAATCCTCGAGATTATAAGAAGACGTCATGAGAAGAACAGTATTTAAGCTCACTAAACTCCACCCACTAGTAACATTGTGAACTCGAGTTCTTTGAGGCGAGCATAGTACTCAAGATGTGAACTTGGGGTGTCTATCCTATTAATACAAGTAATCCTTTTATAAAAATCCCATTATGTCACTAAAAATTAAATTATTGCTCTCTAGCCTTTGGTAACGCGCTTCTTCTTCTTCGCCCTCTTGATCTTACTTTCTTGGTCAACATTTCAAAAGATGTTTGGCCCAGTGGTGACATTGGGGTTCCCACACTAGCAGCACTCTCAGTGATTTCTTCATGTAGAATTTCCCTCACGGCATACTCGATTTTGACTAGTAGGGCGTCAACCTCTAGCGACTTCATGGACTGTTCATTTTGATACAAACTGAGCAGGCGGTGGTAAGCGTCAGTGACTTCAGGATGATCTCTAACATCACGACGGGATCGCAGGAACTCAAGAATGAACGAGAATTCTATTGCGGGAACCTCGCAAGGCTGCACTAATCGAGCAGAAGAAACTCCGTTTCTAAGTACATGAAACTGCTCCAAGTGCTTCGAAGGTTGAGTGGGAATAGTCGCCATAGAGTAAATTGCCTTGGTCCATATCTTGGCGTTAAATCGAGTCTTGATGAAGTTGTACGCTACCACAGCGGATCGAGTGGTGCAAAAGAGGTTGTACAGAGCGTTGGACACATTGTCGCTGATCAGTTGTAAGATCTGCGCATTGTAGTCTCGTACAAGACACACATACTTATAAGTTCCCTGTTGCTTCAGGTATGCCCCATATTCAGGTCTATCCACATCTGCGAGCACTTTATCAATAAGCTCAAGTTGGTCATCCTGGGCCTCTTCGTCTTCGCCTGACATGCGAGTCATGGCTTTAGCAAGGGGTCCAATGATTCCCATGAAAGTATCTCGCCATTCTTCAAATTCTTCGCCAGTGGCCCCGCAGGTCAGCTTTGGTGCCACAAAGGGTTTGTCGCCGGTGCTAAAATACCTCGATATTTGAGAGTCGGTGACTTCTTGAAGAAGTTCTCGGTACGCAGCTTCATATTCACCAGAGTTTGCAGGATTAGTGAGGTAAAGGTACAGCTCTTGTTCGTAGCTTGAATACTCTGTTTTATCTTTGCTGGCTGCTTCGGGCCGAGGTATCGCCGCCATATGGTGGTTCATGGATGGCAAAGCGTTCCGCTCTTGTTGAATTATGACATCGTAAAATGAGTTGTTACGACTGTGGCTACGCTGATGAAGACTTTGATGTTGTTGAAGACTTTGGCGCACTGACATTTTGGAGTGAAATGATGTGAAGGAAAGGAGAAGTAAAATAATTTGAGCATCTGGTTGTCATATTGGGACACCTATCCAAAATGTCACCTTTTGGGCAACTGAGTTACCTGAAGAGGACACACTCTAAGTGGGCACAAACCTAAATGGAATGAAATGCCATTTCACGCAAACCAACGCGCTAGAAACGATTGATTGAAACTCCATGAAGACCTAGGCTACAGTTCTATGCAGTTGGCTGGTAGGTTTGATATATAACCTCACAGATAAAGGTCATGCAACAGCAGGACAGCGCACTGAAAAAGATTTAACTAGCAGGATGTAATAGTAATCTGTGTTAATCTGCGGGAAGGGCCACTACACGTTATGCACAAGTTAAGCTAGAGCTTCTGGACCTATGACATGCATGTTGGGCTTCAAGTTCCTTGAGATCAAGCTTTTTCAAGCCCAAGCTTCTTCAAGTTCAACATGGGCACTAGAGGTCGCCGTTAATGTGTCAATGTCAAGTAGTTGTTCTGTCATTCTCAGGGGAAAATCTTCGTTTCTGTACCAACTAGTACGGCCATCGACTTCCGATAGGTTTCTTCACCTGGACGCTCTTAATGCGTTAAGCCTGGACTTTTCTAATAAATAACAGAGCAAAAACAATTTGATCCTCAAATCCTGGAGTTAGGCGATCTTTTAGAGATGAGCGAGTTTGGGCTTCCTGTCATAAAATAGTTGGGAAGATTCAGTGCCGTAACTGGGATATACGCGGCAGTTCTGTTGTTTGACTATTTGTCTCGTATATCTGTGCCGCCTGAATATATAATAGGAAAGCGAGGACACAACGATGTTTCAAGCCCAGTAGCAGTGACACTGACAATAACGTCGATATAAAGCACTTGTCCCTCATTTTCAATGATTCCAGTCTCTGTCACCTCCATTATGCGTGTGGCAATTACCTCAACATTGTTTCCCGGTTACGCATGATAATTGCCTCAGCGCTGTCCTTCACCAAAGTTTCCAAGTATTGCCTAGTTGTTTCCAGGAGTAACACGCCGGCATGTTACTAGAACTTCTGGAATCAGATGTTTGAACTCGGCCTTAATAGACTCAGTGGCAGTGGCAGTAGGTGCCTGCTGTAAAGCAGAATCCGTAGACATAAGCTCAAGTTTGATGTTCACAGATGCTCTACTCGCTCGCGTTAAGCCAACAAGTGATCCCGATCTTCTTGAAACTTTTGAATTTCTTCCTTTGTGTATAGCATCAGTCTTTAACGATATTACAGGCAAATTCAGAGACAATCCAGTTTGGTCAGTTTTCTAGCCAGAGGCTGTGCTTCTGGCACAACTTGAACAGCCGAAGTTCCAGAACCAATTTATCCCTGAGAGCTAAACCTTCAGCAGCTCAACCCTTCAGCAGCTCAACGGTCTGTATGCATCTTGAGACCTTTGAATTTTCCAAGGTCTTTGATATCTAGTCATTTCCAGTTAGTGACTTCTTCCAGATTGATTATCAGCTTGCCGTAGTCGAAGTCATGCCAGCTTTTAGGTATTTGAAAGTGACTTTCTATTGTCCTTTGGCATCCACTCACTTGGTCTTCATAACCTGAGTTCTGAATTTTGAGTATTTTTCAGCCTCGTACTCTTTGGCCAGCTTGAAGTAAAATATGTAGATTCCGTGACATGGAACTTCGTCCAGTCAGAATTTCCTACCTAGAGTACGTTTAGCTATGAGCAGAATATCACAAACAGAGTCAGAATGTTTGTTTTTATACCAAGTGCCAGTAGGTTCTAAGCTATTTTCGTAGGTATGTAATTAAAGGTTTTCGTTTTACTTTGCATATGAATGTGTTAAGAAATAAAGGTACATTTCTCTCGAGAAGCCACCCACCAAGTGCAATGCACGGATGGGCCCACACTAGCGCCTATTAAGATTGCCTTGATTTTGCGTGGCTTGGTGGCGAAGCGGTCGTGAAGTATAGAATTAGGGACTTCGCGAGTCATAATCTAGGCTCAGGATGGTGAGAATTAAAGCTGGAAGACGGCTACACGAGATCTCTCGAGTAGCTAAATAAAGCTCTAAGTTAGAGTTCACTGAGCTAGGGCCTGCGGGCATGCACGCAAAGATATCTCGTGATGTGTATGGCGCGCTTTCCGGCGAGTTATTGTTTCAATTAACACTGCGATTTTTCACATGAAATGTGACTTAGATTACCCCGGACCTTAAAGCATAATAACATGTGCAAAAATAATTTAAGGCTTAGAATGGCTGTAGAAAAACGCATAGATTTATTCAGTAGCTACACTGTACACTACGAGCAAGATTTGATACATCCTATGTCTTGATATTTTGAGATCGGAAAAACAATTTTTGTGTTGAGCTCGGTTTTAGTTGTTTACATATAGTATATATTCTTAATTATGCTTCTCCTGACATACGAAATCAAATTTGTAGTCGGTCCGGAAACGTAGTACAATGGCATGGTACTCACAAGTTCACAACTGTTAACAATTGCGTATGGCAACACTACTCAGAGTTCAGCAGCTCTCATGGTTTTATCCAACAGTAACTACTGTGGCTCATCTTAAATCCACCCAATGTCGTTCCCAATCCAAGTCTTTCGCTTGTCAGAACTCTTAATTTATCTGTGCTGTTGCTATTAGCCAGCTGTGTATAGGCAGAATAACATTTTTTGAGCTTACGCTTCCTTTAAATTATTTCCATCGTTGAAGCAATAATGCAATTGATGATAAGTCTAATTTCTTGGTTCATTGGATATCAGGGAAAGCTCAATTTGAATGGAGCACAAGAGGCTATCGTGAAGTCTTTTGTCCGTATGCTTTTTGCAGCTTTCATGACTAGAGCTTCCAGTACGCAACGAAATTCGAACTAAGTTTGATTATCTTGGCGAAATCCAGACGTTTTAAGGGCTTTACAGAATATGTTTATAAAAGCACTACCGGTACAGTAGCCGAATGGTTTGCTGTTCAAAGACTGAGAAATGGATATTAAATATTTCCAGAAAACAATCCTCGGTTGTGCACTACGTACTTTTACTGCACGGTACAACTAGTGTTTAACGCTCTGGCTTCCTACCAAGCCTTGCTGGGACGCCTAATGGCTACTAGATATTGTTGATTCGTTCCTCTTTGTACTATATAGTTATAGTTTAATGACACTTCACGGGTCCTATTTTTTTGTCTTTCGCAACAGAGCATTTCTAATTTCACTTTCATTTCCGTCGTTCGATTTGGAAAGTAGACTAAGTCACCAAGCTATAAACTTTTTAACTCAATAACGGGTTCCTGACGCTTTCGGATTTATTAACGGAAGGTACGAACCTTAATACGGCCGATTTATCTTTTCTCTTGGACCAGGCTTCGTATTTTTCTTCAAATATGATTCTTCAAATAATACAATAGCGAATAATTTAGCAATAGTAAATGACTGGAAACGACAAGTTGGACTTCGACAATTAACTGCTTAATATAATGGGAGCGCAGCCTGATTGTAGAAAAAGGATATTCATATATGGCAAACTGTAGTAGAAATTTGAGATGCCTTGCCATGTAGTGTCGGTGATTTATATTGAGTTAGCATTAAAAGAATATCTTTTCCTGATTCCTGATAAAATTAACATGGTTAGAGTTTTTCACCTGAAAAAGAGCTTGACAAGATAGACAATGGGAAGAAAAATTGATATAATACATTCAAAAATCGCTGGAAGATAAAAGTTGCGAATTATTAACAAGTTCTAAAAATTTAACTATCTCATAATGCTGAAGTTAGCGTTTGGTGTTCTGGCTCTTGGAGCCTCACTGGTCAGCGCAAATCTTCCAGTATACGACAAAGTCGTTCCTTTTGACCTCCACAAAAAAATAGAATCTACGACCCTCCGCAGCAATGGTAATTCAGACAAAACTATCAATTCAGCGCTCTCTAACGACCTTATCGTCTACTCAATCGATTTTTATCTTGGCACTCCACCACAACGATTTTCCGTCCAGGTTGATACTGGCTCTAGTGACCTTTGGGTTACGAGTTTTGTTAATCCCTACTGTGTTGAAAGCGGTCTCGTCAATAAACATTTTAACACCTCCAATCAATTTCCATGTGCACATCAGGGTCTGTACGATCAGTTTAGTTCTTCTTCCTACAGGTACCATGACTCCGACGTTTTTATCAGATACAGCGACGATACATTTGCTCGGGGAGACTTCGTCTCTGATACTTTGACGTTGAGTACCAGTCCTGATATCGAAATTCCAGACATGAACTTTGGTGTCGCCAACATTGCTAATACTAGTGCTGTTTTCGGTATTGGAATCACCGGTTTAGAGTCTACTGCCCACCGCAAAGTTCAACCGTTTATCTATGATAACTTTCCAGTCCGTCTAAAGAAGGCTGGGTATATCAATACAGTATCTTACTCCATATGGCTCAACAGTGCTAGTGCAAGCATTGGCCAGCTTTTGTTTGGCGGTGTTGATCACGCAAAATATGAAGGCCCTCTTGTTAACATTCCTATGGTCCCAACATACCAATTTATTGGCGGTCCGAGGCAAGTCATTGAATTTACTATTGCTGGAAATGCCGTTTCATACCATCATGATTCTTGTTCACCTGCCGAAACTCTCTGGACCGGGCCTATGATTGTTCTGGCTGATATTGGTGCAACTGCTTCTATTTTACCCACTCGTGCTGTAAATACTCTTTACAGGAGGTTGAATCTCACGGAAGACCCAACAACCGGAGACTATATCCGTTCTTGTCTATTTACTGCAGATGACGCCAAGTTCATAACAATCAGTCTTGGCTCCTTCGATATTTCCGTCCCAGTTGTAGAACTCATGAGTGTTGCTACTGACAGACTTGGAAGTCCCTTGTTTATGAAAAATGGCGATCCCGCGTGTTATCTTGGTGTTTATCCTACCGATGACCCTTCTGCTTGCAGTTTTGGTGACAATATTCTTCGGTCTACTTACATGGTTTTTGACCTCGAAAACGAGCAGGTAGCTCTTGCTAAGTCTATTCAAAACATTGACAAGTCTGATATTGAAGCCATTCGTCCTGGTATTGATGGAATTCCTGGTTCTGTTTCACAGTCCGTGTACAAGAAGCCCGCTGTTGTTTGCGACCCTCACCCACTTCCTGTCTCACATGTTCAATATACGTCTCATCCTTCTCCCACAAAGATAGTTCCCACATGGGGCACAGCGCCTTGGCCTAGTGACCCTAGTAGCTCTCAATCGTCAACTCCACCAAATGTTATAACTTCTACCTCTGCAACTCCTGTGTCTTCTATCTCAGAATCTTCTACCTCAGTATCTTCCATCTCAGAATTGCTTACCTTAGTATCTTCTACCTCAGTATTTTCTACCTCAGTATCTTCTATCTCAGAATCGTCTACATTAGTATCTTCTGCTGTAGTATCTTTTACCTCAGAATCTTCTACCTCAGCATCTCCTATTTCAACATTTTCAACCTCAGCATCTCCTTCCGCAACATCTACTACCTTGGCATCTCCTTCCTCAGCATCTTATACCGCAGTAACTTCTATTACGCCCGTCTCAACCAGTGTGCCTTCTCCTTTGTCTTCCTGCTCCATTAGCTCACAATGTGAACCTTTTGTTTTTTGTGATGAGAGTGATGATTGTATCACTAGCACTTCTTGCTCCACATTTACTCAGTGCAGGGCACTATCCACAGCAATGCCCATTATGACAACTAAGTCTCCTACCGTTCTGCATACTGTAACTCATTCTTCTTCGGCTGCCTCACATTGCTTTACTACCGACATTTGCAAAATTGTCGTGACTTGCAGTGATGATGATGGTGATGAAATCTACGATAGTTGCGTGACCCAGGAGGTTTGTGCTGACGAGGTGATCTGCACTACAGGGCCTTTTATGAGTGTTGCTCCCTCAACAGAAACTACTACGAGCTACCATTTTACATGTGCTCCTGGTGTCAGCTGTAACACTCATACCCGACCTAACACTTATACAACTACCCGCCCCCACTCCACCCTGCCTAGTACTCATTTGACTAGAACCACTGCTCAAGAGACTTCCATTACTCCAGAGACTTCCGCTGCTCACGAGACTTCCACTTTTCACGAGACTTCCACTTCTCATGAGACTTCCACTGCTCAAGAGACGTCTTCCACTGCTCATGAGACTTCCACTGCTCACGAAACTTCCACTGCTCACGAAACTTCCACTGCTCACGAAACTTCCACTTGCTATACTACCGACATTTGCAAAATCGTCGTGACGTGCAATGATTATGATGGTGATGATATTTACGAAAGTTGCAATACCCAGGAGGTTTGTGCTGATGAGGTTATCTGCACTACGGGATCTTTTATGACCGCTGCTCCCTCAACAGAGACTACTACTAGCTACCATTTTACCTGTGCTCCTGGCGCCAGCTGTGACACTCATACTCGACCTAACACTTATACAACTACCTTTCCTCATATCACCCTGCCTAGTACTCATTTGACTATAACCACTGTTCACGAGACTTCCACTGCTCAAGAGACTTCTACTGCTCAAGAGACTTCCACTGCTCACGAGACTTCTGCTGCTTCAGAGACTACTCCTTGCTATACTGCCAACATTTGCAAAATTGTCGTGATTTGCGATGATGATGATGGTGATAATACGTTTGATAGTTGCTGGTCCCAGGAGGTTTGTACTGACGAGGTTATCTGCACTACGGGATCTTTTATGACCGCTGCTCCCTCAACAGAGACTACTACGAGTTACCATTTTACCTGTGTTCCTGGTGTCAGCTGTGCCACTACCACTCTGTGTGACTCGATCCATACTGAGAGCTGTTCAGTCACAGAGGTTTGCACTACGCGGTCTTGTGACAATCGTACCCGCCCTAACACCTACACAACTACCCGTCCCCACTCCACCCTGCCTAGTACTCATTTGACTAGAACCACTGCTCACGAGACTTCAACTGCTCACGAGACTTCCACTGCTCCAGAGACTTCCACTGTTCAAGAGACTTCTACTGCTCAAGAGACTACCACTGCTCCAGAGACTACCACTGCTCCAGAGACTACCACTGCTCCAGAGACTTCCACTGCTTCAGAGACTTCCACTTGCTATCCTACCAACGTTTGCAAAATTGTCGTGACTTGCAGTGATGATGATGGTGATGATACTTTCGATAGTTGCTGGTCCCAGGAGGTTTGTACTGATGAGGTTATCTGCACTACGGGATCTTTTATAACTGCTGCTCCCTCAACAGAGACTACTACAAGCTACCATTTTACCTGTGTTCCTGGTGCCAGCTGTACTACTACCACTCTGTGTGACCCGATCCATACTGAGAGCTGTTCAGTCACAGAGGTTTGCACTACGCGGTCTTGTGACAATCGTACCCGACCTAACACTTACACAACTACCCGTCCCCACTCCACCCTGCCTAGTACTCATTTGACTAGAACCACTGCTCACGAGACCTCCACTTGCTCTGATGTCATCTCCTGCTCTAGCGCTGTTGTGTGTAAAGATGGTGAGGGCTGTACCACTTTAGAGTCTTGCAAGACCATGAATGATTGCTCAACTGGACATCCATCTTCTCCCTCTTTTACGACTATTACTACCACTCCTACTTCAACAATCACCTCTTTCCATACCCCTGCTACTACTACTTCTAGTGACTCTTGTTATCGCACCTCAATTTGCACACCCTATGTTGATTGCGATGATGAGGATGTGGAAAACTGCTCTACTGTGCAGGACTGCCACCGTACTACTCTGTGTGGCCCTAGGACTACATCTGTTGCTCCCACTATGACCTGCGCTGCGGAGTGCACTATAGTTACCGAGTGCGATGATGCCGATGAAAGAAAATGCAGCAGGGTGACGGCCTGTATGACACCAGACACTTGTGGTCCAGCTATCACCTCAGAATCTGCTTCTGAGACTACTTCGACCGAGACCCCAATGAGCTCTGCAGCTCCTTCTGGATCTATTTCAACCGTAACTTCAACAACTTCCTCCGAGCCTACTTCTGAGTTCACTTCTACCATGTCTTCTGAGTCCACTTCTACCGCGTCTTCGACTACATCTCACTCTTCAAATGGCTCTGCTACTCCTTCTAATTCTTCAACTGATTCTACAGCCACTTCTAATTCTTCAACTGGTTCTACAGTTACTTCTAATTCTTCAACTGATTCTACAGCCACTTCTAATTCTTCAACTGGTTCTACAGTTACTTCTCAATCTTCAGCTGGTTCTACAGTTACTCAACCTTCAACTGATTCCACGACCACTTCTAATTCTTCAGCTAGTTTAACAGTTACTTCTCAATCTTCAGCTGGTTCTACAGTTACTTCTCAATCTTCGACCGGGTTTACAACTCCTTCTCACACTTCAACTGGCTCCACAACTTCTTCTATTACCAGTGTTACGTCGTGTTCTACTGTTGAAACCTGTTCAACTACGACAGAGTGCGATAGCAACAGCCGCTGTAGAGAGGTTGACTACTGTACTATGTGCGAGGTGTGTGAAAGCACTCCTACTTCCATAGCACCTACTCCTACCGAGACTACTGAGTACATCACAGTTGTTAAGACTATTTGCACTAAGGAACGTTGCACTGAAGTTAAAGTAACCGTAACCACTACTTACTGCCCTGAAGTCTCTCCCACTGCTTATCCAACTAGCAGTTCTGTGCCGTCTTATACCCTTTCCACCGAGACTATTACCGAGCCGTGCTTGTCGTGCAGCGAAAGTACGACCCCATCTGGTCCTAATACGCCTCCTTCCACTGTACCTCCAACTCAACCGACAGGCGGGTCTACTGGTAACCCCATGCCTCCGGTGCAACCAACCAGTGGTAATCCTCCTCCGCCCTGTCCTCCAGGCGGATGCGTTCCTCCATTTGAGCCTCCGTCCGTTCCAACTATTCCTCCAGCTTGTCCTCCAGGTGGATGTGTTCCTCCAATGGAGACTCCGTCCATGCCAACTGAAGGTGGTCCTCCCGGTCCTCCCGGTCCTCCTATGGAAACGACATCCTTACCTCCAGCGACCGGTCCTGAAGTCTGTCCTCCAGGTGGATGTGTTCCCCTTACTCCTCCATTAGAGCCTCCGTCCATGCCAACTGAAAGTGGATCTCCTGGTTCTCCTGGTTCTCCCGGTTCTCCCGGTTCTCCTGGTTCTCCTGGTACTCCTGGTTCTCCTGGTACTCCTGGTTCTCCTGGTACTCCCGGTTCTCCTGGTACTCCCGGTTCTCCTGGTTCTCCTGGTTCTGCTGGTACTCCTGGTTCTCCTGGTTCTCCTGGTTCTGCTGGTACTCCTGGTACTCCTGGTTCTCCTGGTTCTGCTGGTACTCCTGGTTCTCCGGGTTCTCCTGGTTCTGCTGGTACTCCTGGTTCTGCTGGTACTCCTGGTTCTCCTGGTACTCCTAGTCCTCCTGGCCCTCCTAGTCCTCCTGGTCCCCCTGGCCCTCCTATGGAAACGGCACCCATGCCTCCGGCGACTGGCCCCGAAGTCTGTCCTCCCGGTGGATGTGTTCCTCCTATGGGAACTCCGGGCGCGCCACCTGCAGGTGGCACTCCTCCCATGGGAGCGACATCCCTGCCCCCCGCGATCGGTCCTGAGGCTTGTCCTCCCGGCGGATGTATTACTCCATCGGGGCCCCCATCTCAACCTCCAGCGGCCGGCTCTGAAGCCTGTCCTCCTGGTGGATGTACTCCATCAATGGAGACTTCGTACTCTTCAACTATTAAGAGTCCACCTTCCTCTCCTACTTGTAAGTCAGGCGAGGTGTGTCCTCCTACAGGAGTACAACAAGCAAATAGTGGTTATTCTTTGAAAACCCTTACATCGTTCCAAGGTACTTTGGTAGCCATGGTGCTGATTATGATGTTAAATTAAATATGTAATATTTTATTTTCTTGTTAAGTATCGATATATTCAGATACAATTTACAGTACAGTATATTAATTTTTTTTTTAACCTTTGTGACACAATTCAAATTCGAATTCACGATTATTTGTGTGCATGCTTTCAACGGTAAAATTCACGTGCTAGGCTACTGTACGTATACTTGCGCAATGAAAAAAGTCTACCGATCACGATGTCGATGAGATGAGATGAACATGAAGCTGAGTGTTGAAAGGCAAGGAATGCCTCCAATTTTGTAGTCTACCTTACATGGTCTAATAAATATGCTGCGTCTATTATTAACATTAGATTCCTATAAACCATGGTTCATTCCTGCTCAATCTATATTTTCACAGTCTTAATCGCAAAATACTTTCCATAATTCAAGAAAAAAAAGGGTAACCGTACCATACCGGTTTGTTTCGTTGCTACCAACAGCTAGCGCTTTTTTAATAAGGAGAGCCACCCCGGCCACGTCCGCGCCCTCTATACCCTCGACCGGAATAAAATCCTCTTGCTGAGCCACGTCCTCCACGTCCGGATCCCCTCATAAACGACGGAACGTTTGTCCTTTTTGGCACAATTTTGAGTTCCCTTGCTCTAAACGTGCTTCCATTGAGCACGAGGGCCTGGGCGACCAACGCCGGCTCCGCAAACTCAATGTAAGCGTACCCCATGGGGGATTGGGTATACTTGTTAAGTGGGATGGTGATACGGTTGATGGTACCGCAGGATTGGAAATGTTGTGATAGCTCTTCGGGGGTTGAGTCGTAATCAACGTTTCCGACATAGATGCTGCGCGCATCTTGGTCCTTTTTGTCTTCTTTGAGGTCTAGTGATTCCTTTTGAAGCTCGCTTTGCATTGCTTGCAATCGGTCGGCTTCGTCTTGCAGCTCTTTTAATCTTAGCTTCATGGCTTCAACTCCTTCATCCTAAAAATAATTGCATTTAGATGTTAGAGATTTGATGTATAGAAGACGCGCGTTGATGATTCTCTAAACTTACACTTTCAGCAACAATATCGACGTTGGCGGGAGGCACGACATTGCCGCTTAATTCAGTATCCATCACTTCAGGGTTTGACATTATAGACTAGTTTGTATAGAAATGGTTACCAGTGATTAAAATCTCTGAGTTAATTCTAAAACGTTGAGAAATTTGAAAAATCGAAGGAAAAAAAAATTTGAAGAAAATTTACGCTTAAGCCGTATTAATTAAATTAATTATTAGTAGTCACGTGCGGTACCTTTAAATCAAATTTAAGCAGGTTATCGTGAATATTTAGTACTAGCTTGTACTAACAATTCAGGACATTGGTCTCATCGTCTCTTTCTACAATTATTCTCCAATGAAATAACAGGTAGCATCTCTATCTATAGTTTATGCAAAAACAAAATACAATCATGAATGCTTTGTAGTAATGAGTATAGTTAATTGACGGCGGCTTGCATGAGGGTTTCCTGCTTGTGCCGAAGATATCCACTGACCAGCTCGTAGGACATTAGTGTTACAGCACTGGCAGGAACAGTTCGCACCATGTTGACGCCCAAACCAGAGTAAAACGCCCTCCAGCCTTCTTCCAAGTATATTGTTTTAACAGTTCGAATGATTCCTCGATACTTTTTCTTTGGTGGAATTAATGATGGGTTGGCTGGCATCGGCGAGAGAACTGACTGTATTTGTGTTCGCGTACGAATCACCTCGTGCGGGTATGTAATGGTAGAGGCACAAATTTTTGCTAAAACGGATGCCATGAGAATTTGAGGTATTTGATCCAGAGTAGACTGATTTTCATCGATTTTCAGTAAATACTTGAGATGTTCATAGAGAGGGAACTGAACCGCGACATGAGCTAGTCCTAACATAGCAGGTCCTAAGCCAGAATAGAACGACAATAATCCTTCATTTCTATACATTTTCTTAAATGCGTCCAGGGTGCCAGTGTATGTAGTATATTTGGTCGTCTGTGTCATTAGTCGGGTTTTAACGACCCAGATTGGGTTTGTCGCTAAGGTCGAACATGCACCAGCCGTTAATGCCGAAATCATGTTTGACACGAAAGGGAACCGGGCTAGATGAGTGGATGTCTTCTTTTTTACTCGCTCGTACACCACAAAGTAAATGGCCCATGTAGGAAGATAGCCGACAGTGATGGGCACAACACCCCGGTATAGTCCTTTTACACCTTCTTCATTAAAGATTGTCGATAACGTCCCCATCATTCCACTATACTTGGGTTTTACCAAATAGGTTTCCGGGGAGGGCTTGTAATTTTGTAAATCCCGCTGTAGCGCCATGAACCCGCCTTGCGCTTGAAGTTTGGTTTTCGCAACATCCAACGGGCAGACCATGAGAGCCGAGATTCCTCCTGCAAAAGCACCTGCAAGGGCATTGATAGATGAATCATTGAGATCTAGGACTGCCCTATCCAAAAATTTCAAAAAGGAAGCCGAGGCGTGACTAAGATTGCCATTACCTTCATTACGTGAGGACATGATAAATTCTAGGTCCAGAGAGATGGAAGTAGACTATGTCCAGGTTGCTATTTCCAGTTGATATGCAGCACAGCAATAATGAAGATATGGTTGGCAGATAGAGACCCCTAGGATGGCTGTAATCTTTCGGGGAATGTCGCTAATAAGCCTCCGGAGACGTTTGCCCACCCAGAAGCAGTAATAGCGAAGGCTTGGTAATTAGATTTCTATTCTGCTGGTCTGCTGGTCTCTGGAAGCACCGTGGGATCAGCGAGAAAGGATAAGAAATCTGGGTAAGCAAAAGGCAGCGGTAAAGGCGGGTTTTGAGGAATAAGTTTTGTGACTGTGAGTGGAGGATGAAGGTGGAAAAGGAAGAGAAAGAGATATTGGTCACTTTTTTTTTATCATTTTTTACACTTTTTGGTCGACCCGAGTGGTTATGTGATGGATTGGTAAGCGCCTTCTGGGAGTAGCCGCGCGTTGAAATAATTGGCTCATTTACGTACCGGGTAGGCATTATCACAGCACGCGAGAGCGTTAGAAATCGATATAGCTCAGGAGAAAGATCGAGCCCGAGCTCATATATATGCCGGTATATTCTAGGGTTATAAGGTCACCTCAGAGGAGAGTAAACTAGGCTTTAGACGTTTGCTAAGCCATATTCTTGGTATTATGACATCAGGTCAGAACCCCCAAGATGCGCAAGGGTTCTTTTTGTTCTACCGATATTGCTTAACTGAGTTCCTAGGTAGCATCTGCTCGTACGCAACGAGACTCTATAAACCTAACTGATCATAGTAAAAGGTAATTATAAGTTGAACAATTTGAAAACGGCTTGTTGGAAAAGTCTGTGATTGGTCCCAATTAGGAAATGAAGAGTCTCGGCCATCGCTTACCTATCAATTATGTCATTTCCGGGGTCTTGAGAGTCAAAAAATTTGCCGCTTTTGTTCAGACATTTTTCCGATTTCTCTGATTCTTCTGATTCTTCTGATTTTAAATTTCTCTTGAATCGACTTTACAGCACTTTCACAATGGTATGTAGCTCAATATAATGATGTTGAATTTTTCAGTGTGTGTGTGCTTATTATGTGTGCCGTTGGACTAGCTACCGGTATATGCGAATGATCTGATGTATGACGTTGGTTACTGGATCTGTCAATCTTTTTTCAGACACCAGTACTTCAAACTTCAAAGGATCCAGAACTCAAACACAGTTCAACGTTGTGAACTGCCGGGCAGCTAGTAACTTTTATATGTCACTCAATGAGTTTCTAATAGCTAGTCGAGTAGCAATGGCAGCTCAGACACCACTTTTAATCAACATAATCAACTTGCAATTGAAATCACTAACTCATGGAACAGGTTTTGGCTCAAGATCTTCTCAACCCCTCCCAGCAGTCCGAAATCAGAAAGCACAAGCTTAAGACACTTGTTGCTACTCCTCGTTCTTTCTTCATGGACGTAAAGTGCCCTGGATGCCTTGCCATCACCACCGTCTTTTCCCATCCCCAGACCGCGGTCACCTGTGGCTCTTGCTCTACCATTCTGTGTCAGCCCACAGGCGGTAAAGCCAAGCTCACCGAGGGCTGCTCTTTCAGAAGAAAGTAAACTAAACACCAAAAGCAATGAGCTGTCTGTCTATCTACTATCTACTACGTATTTATGTCTCGCAATATATCCAACGACAAAAAAATCTCTAAATTAGCTACATTAAATTACATCCACTGTGTGTTTCGTATTGTGCAGGTATCTCGCGCGTTGCGATATTTTATGCTTCCTCGGGCACCGGTGCTGCCTTGATCGGTTTCCGCACATGAATAACTTCTTCCTGGGTTGGACCTCCCATACCCAAGTTGATGGCTGCCACAATGATCACCGTAATAACTATCAGCCCAAGAATATATGCCGTGAGTCTCTTTTGCGGTGTTGTGAGCCATCCATTAGTTTTGCGTCTGGGCTGAAATGGCATGTTTGGATCATAATCCTCGGTCTTGAAAGCTTTAAACATTTTGGAGAAAAGGGTCTAAAAGGACGTTGTTGGTTTTATTATTTCGTTAAATAGGAAGTTACATACCAACTAGGCGGCTTGCTGAGATCTAGAATAACGATCGAGTCTTAGCTATGGGAATCAAAGAAACGGTGGTGGTGTCCTGTCTTGTCTAATCATCAAGAGGATTCCGGTGGATGAAGTAATGCCCACATATATGGCTTAGTCATCCAAGAAAGACAATTCAAAGACAAATTTATTTAACGAGAAACAAACCAAATGCCACCGTAAATAATAGGCAGACATTTGGCAGATACAGGTATTCCAGTAAATTACTGCTCATGAAGCACCATCTTCGCGCTGAGATGTGGCTTTACACGTAAACTATTGCTCATGACTGAGATCACAATATTGCTCTCGTTGGCTTCAATGGTGCTGAGAAGACGTTGAAATCAATTGCAATTGATTGGTTTTTATTACCTACGTGTCCAATACTTTTTTTTTTTTTTTGTGTTTAATCTTTATTCTCAACCGACACTGAAACGTCGCTACCAAAACAAGTTCAACTCTTTTTTTTTTTTCCCACAGAATCCACGCGCCTTCCCTTCCGATTGTTATTGCTGTCGTTATCTGTCAATTATCACGATCGTTCGCTCCGACGTACAATCCTACCCGATAAATCATTTTCACTAAACTTTTCACTGAAGCCGCCCATATACATACACACACGCAACCATGCTGCAACATAGCACAGCTCTACTCTTATTAGTGCTGTTTAGTACATTCTCCTTCGTCTCAGCTCACAACCAGCTGCTGGCTCCTTGGGGCATCTCTTGTTTCCACGAGGATGTAAAGAAAGGAGACCAGCTAGCCGTCACATTCCAAGTCGGAAACAGAGACCCTCATTCGACAGATCAACTCGAGGTTGATTTCTGGATTACCGACCCCAATGGAATCAAACGAAGCAATCTTCCTCGTGTTGCAGACGGCGACGTGTCTATTGAAGTCCTGACCACAGGCAGATACGAGTACTGCTTCTCCAACCAGTTGTCGTCTACGGGTACCAAGGACGTGACTTTTCACGTACACGGTGTCATCTACATGGGCACTGATGACTTGCAACCCGGTTCTTTAGAATCCGAGGTCCGTCTGCTTGCCGAGAATGTGCAAGCAGTGAAAAACGAGCAGGGATACATTGTTATTCGTGAACGAGTGCATCGCAACACAGCGGAATCAACTAACGCAAGAGTAAAGTGGTGGAGTGCTTTCCAAATCGGCGTCGTGGCCGTTAATTCGTTGTTTCAAATCTACTATCTAAAGCGGTTCTTTGAGGTCAAGTCAAGTGTTTAATGTGATTTCAATTGAAAATAATAAATGTATGCCGCATATATATCTCTATACTGGCAAATCACTCGGTCTCAAATAACTACTTGCAGTATTTACTTTTCAATTTTTTTTTGATAGTTCCAATTTACTGCTTTTCGGGATTTCTCAGCGTTATAATCGATATTTATTTGCTGTAACGTTCCGCAATTGAAAAAAAAGGAACGGCTTCCATGTAAAGCATATATATTTGTGATTGGGTATAAATCGGTGAATTTATCGTAATGCTGTCTGACACAGTAGTTTACTAGCTAGTCTAGTTTAGTAAATGAATTTAAGCCCTGGGAAACTAGCTTAAGCTCTTGGGTAACCCTCAATCAATATATAGCATATCTTTGGATATTGCAAGGGAAATATATTTGGACGTGCCTCAGTGAACCTAGAGAAAACGGTTTTCGCGCTGCGAATTTGTTCAACTAGCTTACTATAAACGCCGAGTAATTTTTTCTCGTATTGCTGCGATAATACACCTTAGACCTTCAGCCTCTTTACATAAATCTGATTGGAGTAAATGGAACTAGACTCATCGTTTCAAAAAGACTCTGTTCAAAGTAGAAAAGCATGGCTGTCTTTGCTTCAATCTTTCATGTACAAGTACGTATCTCCTTCATTTCTCTAATTCTCACTGGGAAATTTGTCTACGTTTTTCTTCCCTCTTCTGGTCTATCTGGCTTCATATTCCTAAGCTATAGATCTTCGACTTGCGACACCTTGATAGCCAGTTTCATAATACAGCACTAGTACGTACGTACGAGCAACCCCCCCCCCCATGACTTCATCTATTGCAATCATGATCATCCTATATTTTTATTGTCCAGGAACTAGACGAGGCTAGACCATTTTAAGTGCTGTCATCCACTTTAAAACATTGCAGGCTCAAAATTAGCCCCAATCAGCAACACTACGTAGTACATCGCAACAAAAAGATGGTTTTCAACTCCTCGAGCTCAATCAACACCAACATCAGCACCCACCACCAACAATAGCTAAAAAGATAGAGCTCTATGCCGTTGCCCAGAATCGAACTGAGGTTTCCACGGCCACAACGAGGTGTACTAACCACTATACTACAACGGCAATCTTGAGATTTGACATTTTCTGTTTCTTGGAGAAGTATCGGCACTGTCCTCGTTTTTTAAAGTGCGATTTATTGGCCAGAATAAGATTATCTTTTTTAAATCAGCGAAAATGAGTGAAAACGAAATCGATATGGCAACAGAGCAAATGGCTCTTGATATTGATGAAGTTGTATTTAGTAAGGAGCCTGATCCTCCTGATGATGAGATGGAGGAAAGTGGCGACGAAAATGCGAAAAATGGTGGTGGTGAAACTGAACAGGGTGGCGACAATGACGCCACGAAGCC
>JAJMKT010000295.1:0-28518 GCA_030563985.1 Geotrichum restrictum
GGGCGTGGATTAGGGTTAAACATCAACGGGTTTATTTCAGTAACTACTAACTAGTACTGTAAATAAAAAAATGGAATTAAAATTAAAAAAATCATGCTAAGGCACTACTACGTAGGAGCTAAGTAGTGGCAGGAGGAGCCATGGAATATGAATTAGTCTTGTGTTGATGAGGAGGGGGAGGAGGGTTCCGGGATTGCGACTTCTGTTGTTGTTGTTGTTGTTGTTGGTTATTTGAACTCCTGACGATCCCATTAGCAAAACCACCAGCTGAACCTGAACCACTACCCACTGCAACGGCACTAGCAGCAGTGCCGTTCGACGTCATCATCGGATTAGTATAGCCATTGGCCATCATGGGCTGGGGTTGAAAAGGTGCGACATTAATGTTTGAAAGAGGATCGTCGGTGGAAATCTCGCCCCCATTCATGGGCATCATACCTGCAGTTCCACCATTCACGTATTCTCGAGGGTGCTGTTGTTGTTGTTGTTGTTGCTGCTGCTGCTGAGGTGGTTTCTGTTGCATATACATCCGCTGTTGTCCAGGCTGAGGAGGGCTAGGCCTGCCGCTCACAGAGTTTCTTTGAGGGCCACGAGAGTAGCCCCCGTTTCCGTAGTAGCCGGACCCATTACTGTACCCATTGGTGCCATCATGATATCCCACGCTCGAGCCTTGTCTCGAAATACCACCACCATTGGGCTGCGCATACAGACCTCCGTTGATACCTGCAGAGCCGGAGCCAGAGCCAGATCCAGATCCTGGCCCAGATCCATTAAAGTTGGGCTCATTTAAATGCGGCTGAAAGTGGTCTCGGAATAGAGCAGGAGAAGAAATGCTTTGCGCATAACTATCGCGTTGATGGCCGTTTTGCGACATGAGACTATCAACAGTCATTGAATTAGAACGCGACTTGGTAAGGGTATTAGAGTCAACTGTGCCATATCGGTTGGAGGTAAGCGAAGACAGACTGTCCATTCCAGTTGCCTCCATGATGATGGACTCGTTAACAGACATTCGGCCGCCCCGAGCAAAAGCTGGATGAAGGCTTTGAACCATGCTACCAGCGCGAGATGCCGGGCCCGCCAACGACGCGGCAGACGGCGACTGTCGGAGTTTACCACCAACTGATCGCCTGTTTTTGCGGGACGTCATTTGCATCATATCAATAAGCTCGGGATTTTCCACAGGTGGCGGCATTCGCGACACTGGAGTGGGCATGGCAGACATGGGACGTTGCTTCGGGTAGCCATTAGGTGGGCCTCCCGCATAACTAGGCGCGTAGCTATTTCGCTGCTGGTATCCTGGGCCCATTTGCATGTGTTGGGGAGGAACAGGGGGCTGTTGCTGTTGCTGAGACAGCTTTTGAAGAGAAGCGCTCCATTGCATCAATTTTTGCTCGCGAGCATCCAAGGCCCGTTCACGCTCCAAAGCAGACTTTTCCTTCAGGTCCACAGTTTTCATGCGGTCTGAAAGGCCCTCCATGGGCAGGAACACTGGATCCGTGGCGGCCCGCTTTTTCTTGCTGTCCGAGAGACGGGTGAGAAAAATAGAGCTATCAGAAGTGTTGTAGAACACGAGTTGAGACAAGAAGGCAAAAGCAGACTCCAAGTACGGCGTTTTAATGCCATGGTCATCAGCAAGGAGAATTGGCTGCAACAAAAGCAAATCAGGGTACACTGGGAGAGAATGAAAGTAATTGTAAAAAAGCAATGGGGAATCAGCAAATGCAGGGTTGGCCATGGAGTATGTCAAAGAAGAAGACGACGACGTTGAAGACTGAGGTGATGATGAAGAAGTAGAAAATGTAGCTGGTCTAGGTATGGCTTGGGCGCTGGAATACAACTCGACGAAATTGCTCATTGCAGAATTCACATAGTCTGGTGGAAATTTGCAGTCTGAGTACTTGCGAGCTAGAGCCATGAGCTCAGACATGATGCCCAAAAACAGAGGCTTTGAGAGGACATTGTTGATTAAAAGTTGGGGGGTTGTAGCCTCCAGAATAATGGATAGAGGCTGGAAAGCAACTATAGGAATCACCTGATGCCATTGGAACTGGTTGTAGTTTGCACTCACAGTTGCATTTACACCAGCCGTCTGCAGTGCAAGTGTTAGTGATCTGAGACGGTGGGTGAACAAGGGGTCTGAAAATTTCGAGGCCGGGGGAGAAATGACAGTGGTGGTGTTTTCACCAGCGTGCAATAGAAGCAGAACGGGATCTGATCCGTTGTAGCCTTGTTCAGAGGGAGGGACCATTCTAACCATGGCCTCTGTGCTGATGGCGCACACGGGGTTGTTTGGAAACCTAGTGGCTACCATTTGGTGCAAATCCACGTAGCCTGTAGACTCTATCAGAATGATAGTGTGATTAGGTAATACCACATTTGAAGAGACAGTTCGGTGGAAAGAAGATAGATTTTTCAGCGAAGTCGGCGAGAAGAGAACAAAGTCGTATGGAGTAGTTGGACTTGCAGCCTCTAGGTGGGTCGGGTCGTAAACCGCTTCCGGGGAAAACAAAGAAGAAGTCGGACCACCGAATTTGGCAGATTTTATGGAGAAGGTTCGTTTCGATGGGTACAGGGCGAGACCATCTGGATCAGCAGTGCTAGTGGTGCTGGCCACTTCTTTCCAAGCAATTGACACGTTGTAGGCCTGTGAAGCCTCGAGGCGCCATGAGAGAAAGGCCGAGTAGGGAGAGCACCCAACTATGATTTGGAGTTAGTAAGAAGAGCGAGGGCAATAAGGAGAATATAAATAGAAGTATAAGTATAAGTAGAAAGCAAATATATGCTGGGGGATTGTGCATTTTTGCGAGACAGCTGTTGAAACTCTAAGAAGGAGTGTTTGGGGGGGGGGGGGGCATTAAACGCTTTAATGTGATGATACACGAATTCAGAAAGGAGGAAAAAAAAATATGCAAAGAGCATGATAGGGGACTTTGACGCCCTGAAGAGCCAAGACTTACCAGAGAGGATAGTACCAATGTCTGTCATTTGGAGGCAAGTGTGACGTAAGTTATATATTGGTAGTGTAGTAGTGCGGTAGTGCGGTAGTGCGGTGATTCACAGGTTCACAGGAGTGTAGTGGGAGCGAGAGTGGTGGTGGTGGTGGTGGTGTGTTGTATACAAACTGGTTAACAATTGTTGTTTATCAGGTAAAACGCATTGAGGGTGATAACAAAAGGGTGGTGAGTGTACTACCTCGTCTGAAAGCGATGGAAGGCTCGAACAAGGTGTCAAGTGAGGAAATATACAGCGGGAAAAAGAATGTTGATGGTAGAGGGTGGAGGGTGGAGGGTGTTGAGAGGGTTGAGGGTTTTGAGAGGGTTGAGAGTGAGTGAGTGAGTGAGTGAGTGAGTGAGAGGGAAAGTGAAAGTGAAAGTGAAAGTGAAAGTAGTAGCAGAAGAAAAGGAAAAAAAGCAACAGAAAAAAAAAAAAAAAAAAAAAAAAAAAAAAAAAAAAAAAAAAAAAAAAAAAAAAAAAAAAAAAAAAAAAAAAAAAAAAAAAAAAAAAAATGAAAAAATGAAAAAGCTTGCGTCGTCAGTTCACCCAGCTCTCTACTCGCTCGTTCAGTACGTCGTACAGTACTTAAATTAGGATAAAAAATTACAATAACAGTCCTTTAAATTTAGTCTAGCAATTGGCTATAGCTACTGTAGTATTGTACAAGTACTGTACGTAGTAGCCCTGTAGGTCTAGTAGCCCTGTAGTTTATTTAATAAAAATTTAATAAATTTAATAAATTTAAAACCAAATAGTCACGTGAAATACTTTATTTAAATAAACTTGAATTTTAAGCCTTCTCTAAGCCCTTTAAACCACCTCCAATGGCCTCTGGATCCTCCTCCAATGGCCTCCTCCATCGTAAGCCTTTTACGTAGTGAACAGCTGTAACTACGTAGTTAACAATTGTAAGGCAGTGTAAGCCTTCGAATCCAAGCCCTTTTTAATTATAAGTCTTACGTCAGAATATATTGTACAGTACGTATGTAACTAGTACTATGTAATACTATGTACTTCAGTATGTACTTCAGTATGTATTCAAAACTTAATAAGGTAACTCTGTGCGCGCAGTCAGGCCCAATACGGCAATTATTCAGGCAAAAATAAATAAAAAATGTATAGTACTGTATATGTACTATAGGTTAGGGTAGAATAAAATCTAGATCTACCGTACCGTACCAAACAGTACCTAGATTACCCTATTTTCAGCCGTACACTTCCAGTTGTACCGATGTCATCGATATGTCATTTATTGTTAATTATTATTATTATTTACTATGTACAAGGGGTCAACAATCGACAATCAACAATCATCCTGGTAACCTGGTTATCTTGCACACATCACCAAGCACGTACTCACTTAATTCCTCCTGTTATAATACGACCCAATGATTCCGTTCAGCACTCTCACCGACTTGTCATCTTCAATCTCCGTAGCCACCTCCAATAACGGCAGCAGATGACCCTTACGCCACGTAAACTGTTTAGCTGTCGACTTGACAATATCCACCGCATCATCCAACAGATTCACTTTGGTCGCCAGGTAAACTGCCATTCGCTGAGCAAAGATAAAGTCCGAGGCTGTCCTTTGATCGGCCGTCATAGCAGTGCGGTACACGCTGTCGGTATTGCGCCGCCACTCGCCACGCGACTCCCAGAGACCCTTTGCATGGCTGTGCGTCCACCCGTGTTGTGCGTATGCGCTGATAGCAAGCGTGTACATGAAATGGTTTCGTGGAGTCCGCGTGTCGGTGCTGTGGTCGACAGGGTTCGCGACGCGCGCAACACACGTCTCGGTAGTCCAGCGATACCGAAACTCGGCTTCGTTGTTTAGGTCACACGGAATTTTTAGATAAGAAAACACCGTACGTGGGTTTATGAGCATCCCTGCTGCTGTTGCTGTTGCTGTTGCTGTTGCTGTTGCTGAAGTTGTTCCTGATGGATTCTCGCATATCATCTTATCTTTGTAATATGTAAACAACGCCCTCGATTCGGCCAATACTTGCGCCGCATTGGTCAGCATGCCGGCCGGAAGAAGTGGAGGCATGCCCGGTGCTGTCGACGAAGCGACGTCCATATTGTAGAAGAACGCGGCCCGGAGTTTTGGTCCCACGGCCGTCGATAACACCGGCGAAAAGAACCCGGGTTTATAGTTTGCATAAGCCGTCAGCAAGCAGTTGAATGAAAAAGCGTCCGGGTACGATTCAGGGTTGGCACACAGCTGTCTGAAAATAGCCCGCGCAAAACTGAGCTCGCCCGTGGCGCCGCAGAGGTACAACATGGTGTTGAGAGTTTTGCGGGACGGCGGTATACCTTTATCGTACATTTCAATCAAGAGTTCCCAAGCCCGGACCTGAGTACGCTCGGTTCGCGCGTACGCGTAGATGAGGTTGGAATAGGTGTCTGCGTCTGGCAAAATGCCCTGTTTAGTCATTTCTCGGTACAGGTCGGTGACTCGCTCAATGCTGTGCTGTTTGGCTGCGGCGAATATCACGCTGTTGTAAACGGTTCTGTCTGGATGCACGTTTGTTCCAAGAAATTTGAGCATGTCGAAAACATCAAACGCTTGCGCATAGTCGTTGGCTTTGATGCACGTTTGTAAAAGCGTCGTGTATAGAGGTAGTGAGGCCGGAATGCCCTCGGATTGCATTTGGCGGAGCACCTGAACGCTGCTCTTTAAATCGTTGTTTTTTCCTAGTGACTTTAGGAGCTGACCATACGAGTAAGAGTCAGGCTGAAGTCCATCGGCAATCATTTGGTCCATGAAAGCTTTCACGGTGCGTGTATCACCGCGTTGAGCATACCCAGCCATTGTGTTGTCGTAGACACGCTTAGAAAGAGGGATCTGCGCGTCCCAAGCCATTTCATGGAGCAGTGACAGCACTTGCACTCTCTGATCTAGTGGCACAGCGTACACTAGTTTCGAAAACTCCTCATCAGTTACGCCAGAGAGTCCAGTTTTGAGGTCGGTATTTATTTTTTGAATGAGCCCTAGCCAGTTCTGATTAGACTTGTCAGCAATGAATTGAGTGACTGCCGAGTTTCCCAGACGGTCAGACAGTACCGCTGGTAGGCTGGTGCTCTCCTCTGGAAGCTCGAAAAGGGACAGCTTCATTTCCTCCACGCTTTGCAGTTTCCTTGCAGTTCCCTCCTCCGGCAGCTCTAGAAACTGCATAACATTGTCGGTCGCTTCATCGACGTCTATATTGTCGTTTTCAACCTCCTTTAGTCGTTCTTGCTGAAGGGCAAGCTCATCTTTATACTGAATCTCCTTTTTGAGCGCACTCGTGAACCGTTCAATCTGCACCAACTTGCGGTCGAGCTCACCTTGCTCCACCTGAGAGGGCGATATCCTCCTTCGCCGTCGACCTTTTTTATGGAGCTGGGAGGGTGGTTGACTAGTTGGCAAGGTCAGATCGAGCTTGTCAAATTGTGAAGAGAGTGATTCATTCGTAGAGGTTGCAGGAGCTGTAGCACGGCGATTGGCGCCGCGGGATGAAATGTAAATGGACCGAGTAGTCTGCCGTGGCAAACAATAGGAACAGATTCCGCGTAAACTTGAGTAATGCCGGATCATGTTGTATGTGGAGCCTTGAGCTTGTTGAAGGTGAAAAAAAATTCTCCCATCAAGCAGATCCAACCCTAACATCATCTAAGGTAATATGAATTTAATATGGATACACGATAAAGCAGTAAAAAGTAGCAGTAAAAAGTAGCAGTAAAAAGTAGCAAGAAATAGCAGTAGCAAAGCAAATAGAAACGGTATTTACATGATGGAACACTCTTGACCCTTGGCTCCACGTCTCTTCTTTTGCTTTGGCTGAGGGGCCGTCTTGAAATGAGACGTAGGTGGGTTGTATCCGACGCTCGAAGTGTAGGACTGGGTATTGCTGGATGCGTATGCACCGTTGGACGCCGATTGCGAGGCAGCAGCAGGAGAAGCAGCAATAGCAGCAGCAGCAGCAGCAGGGATAGGAGTAGGAATATGCTTTTCAACATTGTCCGATACTCTCGGCTTGAGGGCTCTGCGGTTAGCAGGTGCAATACTCGAGTTGTTAGAGGAGACGGGAGTCAAGACGGGATACAGGGTCTGGGCAGGCAAGGGAGGATCCTCACCAGCTTGAAGCATCATGTTGGTAATGTAAGTAAAGAACTTGATCCAAGCGTTTTCGAGTTCTGGGGTGAATTCATCTTGAATACGGTCGGAGAGGGTACGTAGCAGGGCATTTCCCACGAGCTCGTAATGGGTGACTTCGACACCAATGATGCGGGAATGACGCTTACCAAGTGAGACGAGGACTTCCTTTACGCGCGGCAGGTTGTCCAATTGCGAAATGACGAGGGCGAGGATACCGGCCATACTGGAGGCCTGGGATTTGATTGAGGGAAACAATACAGAGAGCTCAGGGTACTCACCGAGCAAGTTTTCGTAAAACTGTTGGCAGAAAAAGGCAGAGGCAGTTCCAACGTTGGCCTTTTCCTGGGAGACCTCGAGCTGGTCATCTCGCATGGACGCCCAGGACTGTCTAATCTCTGAGATTTCCCAGGTGGAAAAGTTGACGTTGAGGTCGGGGAATTGGTCTAAACTCATGAAGGAATCCGAGTGATGAAGAGTTTTAGAGGAATCTGGGGTGATTGGGGTGGTTGAGATGGACATTTTGAAAGTTAGCTACTAGTAGCTGTGAAGTGGGTCTCGTGGCAGTGGATGTTGCAAGCAAAAAAATTATGAGGAGACTTGGCTCGAAAGAAGAAGGTCCACGGTAGTTACTGTGGTGAAGTAGAGAGGGTCAGTGAAAATTGTGAAGGTTGATTTCAAGGCTTTAAATTTTGAGTTTTGTGACGGGTTTTAGGCGAATCTTGAGCGCTGAAATCTAAAATTTACAAAACGTAAAAATTAAAATAAATGGCCTGAGTACTAAGCTGTTGTGAGAAAAGGGGTAAATGTGTAATAGATTTGTAATGATTATGTGATGTTTATGATGTAAACACTTACACATCATTTATAATAAAATATGTATTACTCATCATTATTATTATTATTCATCATTATTCATCATTTATCATCATTTATAATCGATGCTGCCTTTTATGCTTTCTCCAACTTTTCACTTTTCTTCCTTTTTTTCTCTCTTCTTTCCTCTTCCTCTTCCTCTTCCTCTTCCTCTTCCTCTTCCTTTTCCTCTTCCTCTTCCTTCTCTCTCTCCATCAAACAAAGTCTCCATCTACCGCTAACTTCCCCGTCCTTATACTCACCATGTTGGCTCCTCCGCCAGCGTTGCTTCTCGACTCCCGCGCCGTGAGTGGAATCACTGGGTAAGTCCGGTCACGACATGTATATATTATGCCGTTATAGGTCTACATGCCGTTTATTGTTTGGCTCATCCCTAACGCACTTTTTTTTTTTTTTCAACTGACAGATCGATATCCATCGCATGCTGGATTATTGTTTTTTCACCCCAGCTCTATGAAAACGTATGTTTACGCATTGTGCCAATACTCCTAGGCTCTTCCCCCACCCCCACCCCAACGCTAACAAATCTTTTTGGTAGTTTCGGCGCCAAAGCGCAGATGGCCTTTCCTTTACCTTTGTCGTCCTGTGGCTTGCAGGCGATGTGTTTAATGTCATAGGCTCTGTACTTCAGGGCGTCCTCCCCACAATGATTGCCCTCGCCATTTATTACACCTTTGCAGACGTTTTGCTGCTGATACAATGCCTCATTTATCATCGCAGAAACATGAAGGTCGACCCTAAACACTTGTCGCCTGCTACCCCGTTATTGGAAGCTACGGACCTGTGGGAAGATGACGACGAAGCTGATTCTGAAAACCTTTCTTCTTCTGTTGCTACCGCTTCGAATGCTAATGTTCGAGGAGAGTCTTTGCCCTTGATTAAAAGAACTAAACCAAAAGTGTCGGACACTCGTGCCGTCTTGTTTAATTTAATGATTGTGGTTGGCGTGTTTGTGACTGGGTTTTTGGGCTGGTATCTGTCTTCGGCGTGCGGCGGACCCAGTCACCACGATGATGATGACAAGTCACCCGACAACGGCGATGACGAGCTGAGACTAGACGTGCTTGGGCAGATTTTCGGGTGGTTATGTGCAGTCCTGTATTTGGGATCGCGGCTACCACAGATTCTTCTCAACTTTGAGCGCAAGTCGTGCGATGGCATTAGCTTTTTGTTTTTCTTGTTTGCGTGTCTTGGAAACTTGACGTATGTTATTTCCATTCTGGCGCTGGGCGTTACTCCCCGGTACCTGCTCGTGAATGCATCTTGGCTGATGGGCAGTGTTGGCACGCTGCTGCTGGACGGAATCATTTTTGTGCAGTTTTGGGTGTACAATGGGGTAGATGAGACCGAAGACGATGAAGACTTTGAGTCTGACAACGAATCAACAAACACTTACCAGGCAATTTAACCATTTTCTGGGAATCTTTTTCTTTTTTGCATGAGTGTATATGTGTTTCTATTGTGTATATTATATTTATCAAACAACCAAAAACCATTAAATAACAAAACCAATTACTACTTGGTCTCGAGAAGACGAGACTCGACGTTGGACATGGAGGTGCCAAAGACATTGTCCCAGAACATGGAAGACACGCCGTATGCCAGATCGTAGTTCTTGTAGTGATGGTCCAGATGATGTTTCTTGAGCACTTTAAAGTACGGCGGCAACTGTTTGTGATGGAGCGAGTAGTGTGTCACGTCGTACATGACATAGCCCAAGAATGCACCAGCAAAGACTGACATGGCATGAAAGTAGTTGTAGAAGAACACAAGGTGAGCCAGATGGTACAATGGGGTAGTAAGGATGACGAGCAGCGACGGTGGCATTACGAGCCTCAGACGGTCCATTGGCAAGTAATGATGTACACCATGCAGCAAAAAGTGAAGAGTGAGCGCTAACGGGTGGTCAGGCAGATAATACTCGATATGAAAAACAAACCGGTGCAAACAGTATTCAACAAGAGTCCAGATACAAAGGCCCAGCCCAAACAGTAGCGCGACAGCGACCGGTCCCGCGCCTTGTAACGCAATAGACACGAGATAGATATCGGCCGGAACCCACAACAAGGGAACAATCCACCATGGAGTTTTCGAAAGCGGTTCCAAAAAGTTTCCAAAGATCGGTGCCGAGCGGCCCATTCCATAATGTCTCGGCTTATGAATCTGTTCCAGATAGAATTCTTTGGTATAGGTCGCAAACAGGACCTGCATAAGTAAAGGTTTGGACAGGTCCAAGAATCCATGGCGTTCGAAATCGCGCCCAAAGTCCGTCGTGACGTGTAACGCGTCCTCGGCATCTCTGGTCAGCGTAAACAGTTGTCGGTTCTCATCGGTTACGATTTTGGCGGCCTCTTCGGGTGTTGCCAAGATTGCCACGAGGTAAGTATCGTCGAGCATGAGGTACACGTTATCGGAATGTTCATGTATGAGCGGATCCTTGAGGACATCTGTAATGTCTTTACCGCGGTAGGGCTCAATGATGTCACCGCCACCGGGGTGGTCGTCTAGAAAGGAGGACACATCGTACACTTTGCGGTGGTTGACAGATACCAGGATAGAGGATATGGATTGATCGTCAAACTCCTGGGGAGTGATGATGGGCAGAGTTCTATCAGGCATAATTTTTTTTTGTTTGTGTGTGTGAATTCGTTCCTTCTGAAGCCCTAAGAAGAGAGAGAATTTTGTAGAGTTTTTTGTCTTTCAGATGAACAAACAAAAGGAGCGAAAGGGCCTTATTTATGGGTCCGGAACTATCCATGAGCTCATGGCCCCGACTGCCGCGATGGAGAGATATGAAAAAATATATGGTGATTTTTTTTTTTATCTCTCGTTTTGCAATGGCTTACAAAAACAGCGCATTCTCATGGATCCAAGGAGTAATTGAATGTGTCGTCTAACGTGACAAGAGGGCTTGTAAGGTGGTGATGTGGTCCTAGCGACATGTTTGGCAGAGGTGGTGTTTGCCATGGCCATGGTCAAGAACATTCCCATTGCGATGGTTGGTTAAAATGGGCTTTTCTGGCCCTACATTAGGGCTTTGTGGTCTCCTTTTCTTTCTCATAATAATATGAAGAAAAGAAAAAAAGTATAAAAGGAGGGTGAATCCCTGAAAATTTTCATTTGAATTCTCCAAGCGACAAACACAATCGTACGCAATCTACTTGGTAAGTCCTCTCAATCAACCAACCCACCGTTAAGGACCGTACAATGATGAAATGATCCAAAGATTTTAAATAAAGATAGGAAGAGCCTTCTGATTCACAAGTGATCTTAGATCTGGATTTTCCAAAGAACTGAAAAGTACTGCTCTTGACATGGAAATGGTGGGCATGACCATGACAGACACCTTTTGCTAACTATATTTACAGTGAAAAATGACTACTTAGTGATGTCGTCGTCGGTCTTTGGCGGCGATAGTTGTGGAGGACTATCGCTGCTATTCCATTCAAGGTCGCCTTCTGCGTTTCCTTTTGCCAGGTCGTAGGCTGAAATAGAGCCTCGAGTAATCGTCTGCCCTTCTTTCTTGAGGAGGTCTTCGAGTGTCACTCGTTCATCTGAAAAGATCTAAATTACCCGTAACGTTTGTTAGTGACGTTTGTTAGTAAAAGTAGTTTAATAGAACACAAATCAAAGTGCCATGAACAAATAGCAAATTCTTTTTTTTTTACCTTCAAATGATCCGCTATTAAATGTCGGTTCTTGCATCCGGGGCATTGAATCAGAACTGTTCCGCGGTGGTATGCTTGCTTGGAAAGAGTGTGGCTGGACCGGGTGTCGCACTTTTTACAGGTGAATGTGAGCTGATACGAGGGTTTGTCGAGCTTAAGCTGTGCCGTGTTCGGTGTGTTGGGTGTGTTGGCGGTCTTGGTGGCGGCGGTCTTGTCTTTGATTTCGTCTTTTCCCTCAGCAGCAGCAGCAGCAGCAGCAGCAGCAGAGTTCTGGAATCGATGCTGAGTCGTGTGGAATTCTTGTGCAAGTCGAGCAGAAATAACAGGCACCCGGTACACTGCGGGCCCTAGTCCCAGGCTCAACTGTGTCCTTGTCGAGATGAAGGTCGGTCTTCGGAACACTCGAGCAAGCAAAGTAGCTGATTTGAACATTTTTTTTTTTTTTTTGGAACTTGATTTTGAGCAAGGAAAAAGAAGAGAGTTAAAAAAATGAAAATTGAAAAAATAAAGTACAGTGCTACTGTAAACTACTACGTACTTACACAGAATTACGTCCTCGCACTTCATAGGGAAACATCAACGACACAATCGCAAGTGTCCCCATAAGCGCCGCCATGACATACACAGGCACAGACGTCGCCGTATTGGCATAAAACGCCACCACCGGCGCCAAACTCCCCATCACTCGGTTACAACTCACAGCTATCCCGTTCCCAGTCGCGCGGTGGCTCGATGGCATCACCTCGGGAGTATACGCGAAAAGGGTCCCCAAGTAAACGTTTAGTGTAATACTGATTGCGCACGAGAATCCCAGGTTTTGGGCTGGTGTACGAACAGAAGTGTAGGCAAACATGAATGCCATGCAAGTCACCGCGCCTATGGCCATAGTCCCCCGTCGACCGATATAGGGAACCTCGACGAGTAGGCCGGCAATCATGGGACCGCTAATGGATACTGTGTTGACTATCAGATTGTTCTTGTAGGTCGTACTGAGTGAGCTGTCGCCGAAATTGGCGCCTCGCGATTGTAAGTAGGTGGGCAGGAAGGCGTTGAACAGCGGGTATGCGAGGCCCACGAGGGTCCAGGACAGAAAGTTGAGCATGGTGGAGTAGCCAAGCGTCTTTGTGCCAAATAGACCTCGAAGATGGAACAAGACGGATTTGAGGGCAGGAATGAAGTTTAGTTTTTGAAAGATGGACTTTTTGCCGTGAGTTTGCTTGGTGTTGTTGTTGTTGACGTCGACCTCGCCCACAGCCTGTAATTGTGCCAGAGTTAAAGGGTTAACACGTCCCGATGATGCCGCTGCAACAATATCAAGCGACCGAATCACATTCTCATCATTGCCATTTGCGATATCAAATTTGGGCGACTCAATCATTCGAAACAAAAAAACACGCGCCATTGCACATACCAAAACAAAACCCCCCGCTGTAATATAAGTATACCTCCAGCCCATATTTTGCGACCTCGGACAATGGTCTGCGCTCTCACATGAATAGTTTGCAATCAACGGCCAAGCAATCAAACAAGTCAGCGTCTGACCCACCCCCCACCAAAGCGCCAAAAACGTCAGTAGCCACTGTTTATCCTTGGGCAAGAATTCCAAAAACACGACGGCGTCAAGCACCAAGTTCCCGCCACAACAAAAGTAACTCACAGCAGAAAGCGAGCAAACGGCCACAAACGATAATCCACCCGCAATAGCAACCGAGAACAGGGCACATAAAAACAGTGACAAGTTAAAAGCTAGCCGTCGACCAATAATATCGGCTGAAAACCCCCATACCAACGCTCCAAAGAAAAGGCCTACATAATTCGCACTAATGAGTGCGGAATACTTGTGATTGAATTCCTTGTTGATTTGGACCTGCGTCACACTTTGTAGTAAAGCAAGCAAGCTGTCCACCGCGTACCCCATGCCGTTGAGACAAAATAGTTTGTAGTGGTACCGCGTGAGCCCTATTTCATTGAGAGCGTTGTTTACGAGGGCTACTTTGGTGGCGAGGACTGTGTCTGCAACGTGGTAGAGGTCGGTTTTAAAGTCGATTGTGCCTGAAGAAGAGTCTTCTACGAGCTCTGTTGTTGTTGTTGTTGTTGTTGTACCCTGTTGTTGTTGTTGTTGCTGTTGCAGCTGCTGTTTTTCGTCATTAACTGCTGTTGCTGCTGCTTCTGCTGCTGCTTCTGCTGCTGCTTCTGCTGCTATTGTATCAGTCATGATATTTGAAAGTTATTTTACAAATATAAACTGTATACAATATAGGCACTTTGTATACGTACTTTGTATACTTTTTGGAAAAAAAAAAAAAAAAAAAAGAAGTTAGTTAAAAACGATATCGATATCGATATATAGCACTTTTTTTTTTTGGCGCAACCTCCAACCTATGTCTACGTATTTAAATGTAACCAGTACAGTACAGTACAGTAGTAAACTAAAATGGTGACTCTCTAGAAGCTAGCACAAGTACGTACTGTACTATACTCGTCGCAAAGTTGAGTCCAACTGGCGCCCGGTCAAGTTGCTTCAAAACCGTATACCATTTTTTAGATATAGAGTTTTTTTTTTCTCTCTCTCGAGATCTAAGGACAAAACCCTGTTTGTGGGCATGCACTTTTTTTTTGTCATCTGATATGGCTGCTACCAGTACGTACTGAGCACCGAGCCCTGAGTAATGAGCATTGAGCTCTGAGCACTGTCGGCAACTCGACGTCGTCTGCTGCTACTAATTAAGTTAAGGTAAAGTTTGTGATTCTCATGGTTTTGTAACACATCCCATTTGGGATATCCCGTAGGCAGCTCACTGATGGCAGTATTTCTGGTATAATTTATAATGCAATTAGAATATATATATATGATTTTTACATGACTTCAATATTTCAGCAACGTTTTTGGTTTTGTTCCTTTCCTTTCCTTCCTTCCTAGTTCAGTGATCACAGGAACAGTCAGTCAGGCCCTTTTTTTTAAAAGTTGGCAGCAGTGTTGGGCCTAGGTGCATGATATTGCTCAATATTCGCCCTAAACACATCACTCGTGTCATCCACATCCAGCGACAGTGCTGCATTCTTTTCCATCGTCGTGCTACCGTCATCATGACTGCCAATACGGCCAAGACCGCCATTACTGCGGCGACCCCAAATCTTCCAGCACACAAACGCCACGCCCAACAGTAGTAGGAACCCGCCCACGCCCACCACAACGCCAATCACAATGCTGCGGTCTTTGCTAGAGAGTCCACTAGACCCAGAACCGTCTGTCCCGCCTGTAGCCAGTGACCCGGACTGCGCAGCAGTGGTGGTGGAGTCCGCCTTGGCGGTAGCTGTACCAGAATCCGAGGAGGACGGCGATGAAACCAAAGTGTTTGATACTGACTCAGTCATGGTAAGGGTGTGGGTAACAGCCACAGTCGTGGCATAAAACGAGGTCTGTCCATCTGAGTTGGTAACAGCCACGGTCGCCACTGAAGCTTCTGTGGATACTGTTGTAGTTTTGGACAGCGACACGGAAGAAGAGCTGGTAGTAGCAGAGTCAGAACCAGAAGAAGAACCAGGAGAAGAACCAGAAGAAGAAGAAGGGGACGAGGTGGAATCTGCAGAGCTCGTGGGTGAGTTTGCAGCGGCCTGTGAGTCCGCAGAAGAAGAGGCGGGTGCTTCGGAAGACGTTGGCGACGAAGACGTGACCAATGTGGAAGTAGGAGAGTCCGTGGCAGCAGAAGCGCTGTCTGGAGAAGAACTTTCAGGTGTTGAGGAAGAGGGTTGCAAAGAGGAGACGTCGCTTGAAGTCGTAAATGACAAGGAAGATGAAGGAGAGGAAGTTGCTGAAACTGCAGCGGAAGTTGAAGCGATGGAGGAGTTTGAGTTATCCTGTCGGATGGCCAAATCGACCAGAACGAGCGTTGTCTGTGCCGTGGCAGGAGGAGCAGCTGATGCGGTCTCAGCAGGGACATCAACGGCAGACTTTGGGATATCGGGTGCTTGTAGAAGAACAAACTCTTTGAGCTTTGACAAAGGGCCGTGATCCGAGACTGCTGCTGCTGCTGCTGCGGTCGATGTAGCTGGAGTTGTTAATGATTGTGAGTTTTGCGGTGAAGCTAGAGCTTGTGCGGAGAGCAGCAGCGCAGTAGTAGCTGCTATAGAAAAGAAGGGCTTCATGGTTAGTTAGTGAATGAATGAATGAATGAATGAATGACTGAGAGCGAGAGTGTCGAAGGGGTTGGCGATGTTGAAGGAAAAAAAAAACTGTATGTGTAAGTAAATAAATAAATTTACTCCTGAGTCATGTGCAAAATTTATTTGCAGTTGAAAAATGGCTGCGAATATAAATAAAAATAAAAATAAAAATAAAAATCTTGTTTTTCGCCTGCGCGCAACGTCTCTTCCTTTTATCTTTATTTTCGATCGTAATTAATATGCCTTCCATTCTGTATGTCTACGCTACTTTTACGCTACTTTTACGCTATTTCTATGCTACTTCTGTGCTACTTCTGTGCTACTTCTGTGCTACTTCTGTGCTACTTCTGTGCTACTTCTGTGCTACTTCTGAGGTAGATTCTACCACAGATTCTACCACAGATTCTACCACAGCAATCTCGCCCTAATCATACCCTAGCTAACCCATCATCATCTCTGCCCCTCCCCCGTAGACTTTACATTCCTGTCGTGTTTCTGAACACGGCATCCCTGTTCATTCAGGTTTACTTTGCTGTCATGTACTCTGATCTCGGTGAGTTTTTGTTGCCATCTTTAAAATGCTCTTTTTACTAACAAAAAAACCCTTCGAAATCAGAGTCCGGTAAGTCCTCTTTACCCCCATCGCCATATCCAAGGCCCTCTCAGCTGCTAATCTAATCCTATTCAGACTACCTCAACCCCGTGGAACTGTGCAATAAGCTCAACGTTGTAAGTTTTTTTCTTTTTTTTCTCGTAACATATGTCGTTTGACCCTCTCTCTCTCTCTCTCTCTCTGACTCTCTCGGTCTTTCTCTGACCTTTTCCCTCCAGTTCATTACGCCTGAAGCTTCCCTCCAAGCAGGTACCGGTATTCTCCTCCTCCTGTTTGGCGATTGGTTCTCGTTCCTCTTGAACGTGCCCATGATCGCTTGGAATGTCCGCAAGTACATCAACAAGGCTCACCTCCTCGAGGCAACCGACATCTTTAGAACTGTCAACGACCACAAGAACGAGTCGTTTGCAAAGCTCGGATTCTACTTGTTCATGTTCTTTTACTACTTGTACTGTCTGATCTGGGCCATCACGGTCTAATCTCGCGCCCGCTGTGGTAGTAGCCGTCTACTGCCGAAACGATCGCGATGAGACCGCCATTTCCCCTCTACCCCACAAGGCTACAACCCACCTGGATGTTTATTTAAATAGTTAGCAATAGTCCTCTTTTTTTACTCACCTTCTTACTTTTTTTTTTCTTTCCTGCGTGTCAACAATTGCTCGTAAACCATGATGATTGCTCTCAGAAATTCTCTAAAGCGCAAAAATAACCTTCTCGCAAGGCGGCCTCTCTTCTCCCCGCCACCCAGAAACTACTCCCTCGCTATTCCCCAGTCATCACCTAACCACATCTCTCTCTCTGATGCGTCTTTCCTATCCCGCACTTCGCACCAGACCCTCGCGCACCCCGAGCTCCCCGAAGCAGCGCGCCAGGGCACCACCAAACCCATGAACTTCTTCCAAGCCATCAACGACGCCCTTCGGATCGCGCTCTCTACCGACGACAGCGCCATATTGTTTGGCGAGGACGTTGCCTTCGGCGGCGTCTTTCGGTGCTCAATGGGGCTGCAGGACCAATTCGGCAGCGACCGCGTATTCAATACCCCCCTCTGCGAACAGGGCATTTTGGGATTCGGCGTCGGGTATGCCGCAATGGACGCGACGGCTATTGCCGAAATTCAGTTTGCCGATTACGTGTTCCCGGCCTTTGATCAGATTGTGAACGAGGCCGCAAAGTACCGGTACCGTGGTGGTGCCCAGTTCAATGCCGGCGGGCTCACGGTGCGCATGCCCACGGGCGCGGTCGGGCATGGCGCCTTGTACCACTCCCAGAGCGGAGAGGCTTACTTTGCGCACTGCCCGGGTCTGCGCGTCGTAATCCCGCGGTCCCCGATCCAAGCCAAGGGCCTTTTGCTTGCCAGCATCCGGAGCCGGGACCCTGTGATTTTCATGGAACCCAAGATTCTTTACCGGTCAAGCGTGGAAGAAGTTCCGCTTGAAGACTACGAGTTGCCGCTCGATAAGGCTGACGTTTTGACCACAGGTTCCGACATCACCCTAATCGGCTACGGTACGCAGTTATACCATATGGCGGCGGCAGCGGAGTTGGCAAAAACAAAACTCGGCGGCGTTTCTTGCGAGTTGATTGACTTGAGGACCATTTCTCCATGGGATCGAGCTACGGTTTTTGCGTCCGTAAACAAAACGGGTCGCTGTTTGGTGGCGCACGAGGCGCCCAAGAGTAATGGAATGGCTAGTGAATTGGCGGCTGAGATTCAGGAGGCTTGCTTTTTGCGCTTGGAGGCTCCTGTGCAGCGGGTGACGGGTTGGGACACGCATGTGCCGTTGCTGTATGAGCCGTTTACGATTCCGGACGTGACCCGCATTTTCCATGGCATTAAGCGGGCGATGGAGTATTAGCAAGCTGTGATAATCGGCGTGAATGTGCATTCTGGTATCATGCCATGGTTCATATGTTCTGTAGCTGTATGTTAGTTGAGGGGGGGGGGAGAGGATTTAGACTTGTGTGTGTATCATATATTGTATACCGGTATACCGGGTTATGTACAGTATTTACAAAAAAAAATTACAGTACAGCTGTGCAATTAGAAGACTATATACATTATACAGTATAGTATACTGTAATTCTCACTTTCGGGTAGGTGTGCCTGGCGTTTCAATATTACTATTAAACCACGGCCTCCGTATATCCGCAGCACTGGCGCTTGCAGAAATTGGCGTGAAGGGAGGTCGAGCTCTAGGCGACGGCGACGGCGACAATGACGCACGTTTGGACGCCGGTGAAGCTCCGTGCAAAGTTTTTAGTTTCAGCAGTCGGGTCATGCGGGCTTCAGTTTCAGCTGCGTAGCGGGACATTCCTTCGTCATTGGTGTTGTTGGTGGTATTGGTGTTGTTGGTGGTGTTGGTGCTTGAGCTTGTTTGGTCCTGAATTCTATCACTAAGCACAGGATAATTAGGAGGCATAGACAGACGTCTGTCCAAATTTGAACCAGCAGTAGGAGTACCAGCAGTAGGAGTACCAGCAGTAGGAGTACCAGCAGCAAGAGCAATCCCAACGTGTACAGGAGCCAACTCATGTGCACCCTCAATAAAACCAATCCACGTAGTTGCATATTTACAATACGGCATGTGTTCTTGGTCCAAGTTGATCATCATCGACTCGCCGTCGTTGTCGACATTGTCGTTGTCGACATTGTCGTTGTCGACATTGTCATTGCTAGTCCTCGAAGAAGAAAAAAGTGGGACACGCCGGAAGCACATGTGGCATTCTATCATTATTAGCATGTTTTTGTTTTTAGCTGGACTTTTGTTTTCAGGCACGCTTGCTGTTTTTGGTTTTGTCTCTGGTTCTGTCTCTCTTTCTGTCTCTGGTTCTATCTCTGGTTCTGTCTCTGGTTCTGGTGTCGTCGTTGTCGCTGGTTCTGTCTCTGGTTCTGGTGTCGTCGTTGTCGCTGGTTCTGTCTCTGGTTCTGGTGTCTTCGTTGTCGCTGGTGTCGTCGTCGCAGGCACCTCGAGCCGGGCCAAGTTCCAGCCGTGCATCGCATACTTTAGGCACTTGACGAGGTTTTGTGAAAGTTCACGGCGGTGTGTACCCCATAAGAGCCTTGAGAAGCGGTCCAGAGTAGTCTGATCTTTATCTTGACGTTCATCTTGACGTTCATCTTGACGTTCGTCTTGACGTTCATCTTGATCAGTCCCTGACCCAGTCGTCGTCTCAGTCGTCTCTAATTCAGGCTCAGGCTCAGGCAAAAGATTAGAATCAACACTCTCAAACTCCCCAACAGCCACCCGTAACGATTCAATCAAAGCCCGCGTTACCGTCGTGGCCAAATATATCGTACCAATATTGCATCCTTTTCGTTTCCAGGGACAGTTTGGGCTATGGCCTGTTATGAGGAGGTCTTCTTTGTACTTTGTGGCTAGTGTGCGGTACACTGCTTGAGTTGATGCGACGGTGTCTTCCTCCTCCTCTTCATCTTGATCTTCATCTCCATCTTTATCGTTGTCTTTGTCTTGGTAGCCAGCAGCGTCGTCGTCGTCGTCGTTGTCTTTGTCTTTAGTGTCGTCGTCGTTGTCCTTGGCGTCGTCAGCAGCGGCAGAGACCCTTGACACACCAGGAACTTTTATATTCATAATCCGTTTACAGTGCACACACTGCAACATTGCACTACTACTACTGCTGCTGTCCGCAATTGCTTTCCATCCCCGCGCAACGCAGTCCAACGGCGTGAGGCCCGAATAATTAGTCGACCACTTTTCATTACTACTACTACCACCACCACCACCACCATCACCATCAACAAAACCTGGCACCACGCGGTCCCCAGCAAGTGCACTGAGCTCTGACCCCCACGTCTTGTACGTGAAAGTCGACAGTCTAGACAGCAGTTCAGGACGCGACCATGGGTTATAAGTAGTACCGGCACTGCTGCCAGAGCTAACAGAACCACCACTACCACTACCACTACCGGGAGTAGTAGTAGTAGTAGAAACAGGAGAAACGGGTCCAGTAGAAACGGGTCCAGGCAATGTGTGGCCCGCCAATTGGAACGGCCTTGGTGTATGAGGATCCCTAGTCGAAGATGCCAATATCGAAGACGCCGCGGACCAAGGGTCGCGGTGATGCAGGTGGTGTAATGGTGATGCTGCCGCCGAGTACCTTTTGCCGTTGTTGTTTCTGTTTTTGGTTTTGGTGTTGTGGGGACTGGTCTGGTCAAGCAGAACTGCAATCTTTCGTTTTAAGGAGTCAGACATTTGGAACGTGTGTGGTGCGGTAGCCCGTGGTATGTTGGGCTATATAGCTATATATACCGGGTAGGCTGGCTGGCTGTTGGTGAAATTGATGAATTTAATAAATGGGAGTGAGTGAGAAATATAAAAATTAGGGTGTGGTGGAATTGGGTATTTCTTTTAGCCGGTGGATGTGCCGCGGTTCCTACGGAGGTTCCTGCGGAGGGTTCCTGCGGAGGGTTCCTGCGGACTTGTTATCAAACTACCACTTGTAGTCTACGCAGACTCTACGGGCCCTACTAAGTCTAGCAGCTACGTGCACGTCAATTCAATTGATGTCAAAACGGCCGGTCTTAAGGGTAACGTACGTTCCACAAATTCAAAAACGGTCGCTGTGAGTAGGCGAGGCGCACACGCGACGTCCGAAGGGGTCCACATGCTAAAAAAAATAAGTGAGATCACTGAGCTTCTGAAGCATTGAATGTAGGTCTATTCAATCTATTGTAAGGGTATATATGAGTCTAGATTGAGATACGAGTATGGTGCACGCATTGCACGGCACATTAAAGAAAAATATATGGGCCTACAGCTGCCCTACACTGGCCCTAGACTACAGTACAGTAGGGTCTGAGTAGGGTCTGAGTAGTCTAGACGATAGACTACCGGTAGATCAACTTAAGACTATTGATACTGCAAGCCTGTGCAAGGTATTACAGACTGATACAGTTTATTATATTAAAATGCACATGCCCTTTTTTCATTTGCAATATTGATCAATTTTTAGAACTGATTTAAATTACAGCTGTACTACAATATATACAGTAAACCTGATTTTAAAAACTGATTTTACAAATTCAGGGTCCACGAAAAGAAGGTGTGTGTGTGTGTGTGTCCACAATCGTGTTTCCTGATAGGGGTTTCGTGAATGGGGTTCTTTGAATGAGTTGACCCTGAATGAGTTTCCTGAATGTGGTTCCCTGAATGTGGTTCCCTGAATGTGATTCCTGAACGAGGGGGGTTCCTGGAATACTGTACATTCAAATTGAGTCAATATAAACTGTATTATATCTTTAATTATATGGTACAGTAGGCCTGTTCTTAATGAAGCAAGCTTTTTTTCTCATGCTCTTCAATCGACCTCTATTATGTAGCTGGTCTATAGTTCTCATGAATTCCGTAAGTGGACTTCGTTAATCGTTAATCGTTAGTCGTTAATCGTTAATTCCCTGAATTGAGTTCCTGAATGGAAAGTTCCTGAATAGAAAGTTCCTGAATAGGCCAACGGTCAGGCTCATAGAAAAGGGCTAGCTTGGGCTTGGAGGGGCTTGGAGGGGTTTGGACTGTTTTTGCTAAAGCTCTCTTTTTGCCTTACATTCTATAGAAAATAACCTACCCGTAACTATAGTCCATTTAAAATAATATATACAGTATATATATTTGCTACCGTGGTTTGAGATCACATATATATGATTGTTGAATGATTTCATTGCAATGATCAGTCAATGAAGGGCCGGATTAATATCGCATCACACACACTCACACACACACATGCATTCATTCATTCAATACAGTATTGCCAATGCCAACTCAATATTACTGTACCTACAGATTCGCGAAGGGCTCTTGCCTCATGATATCGATGCCCGCCATTTCAGCCTCTTGAACCTAAACAGAAAATTGTGTTCCAATACGTACTGTATAGAGTCTATAGACTATTCAATAGTCTATTGAATATTAGAATTTCATCGTGATATCAATTGTTAACTTACTGCAGCTGTAGAGTCTATACCACGACTAGCGCTCGCCTGAAATTATCTGCACCAGCGTTAGGACCCTTTATAATATAAAATAAAAATAAATTCAAATTTTTATAGTGCAAACACTGCAGAATTATTTTATTACGGCCGGTACATTATTATTAATACAGCTGCGCACAGTACGTAGAATTTTCAATCTTAAGTCGACCTCCTGTGGCCGGTCCGGACCTGTACGTACGTACGTAGTCTACTGGCTTTTTTTTTACTGTATTTAGGTCTATTTATTAAGGGTCCCCAGCTGTGGAGTCCTGAACTATACCGGTATAGACTACGGTACAGATATTAGACAATCTCGTGTCTCTTGCAATTAATGCGCTGGCAACATGCATGTGAGGCGTATACTTACCGTGGTCTGGCAGTCGACTCCATGGCAACATGGCTTATAATAGCAAGCTTAGCAATTGTCTGGCTATGTAGTCTAGCTTGGGACGCGAACTGGTGACAATTTCAAATCAATTGCAGTATACTGTACGTGTGATATATATGTACGTAGCTCTCTAGACTAGTTAATTAATTACGTACGGACGCGTGTGACAATTTTATAATGGGGCCTGGCCGGCCCCCGGTCCGGTAACGTTACTGTTTAGATATCAATATTCGCGATATATCGTGAGGCCACGGTGAGGGAGAGAGAGAGAGGTAAAGGTAACGGGGAGCAATTGCTTGCTATAGTTTGGCGAGCTCTAGTTGGCGAGGTCGGCCGAAATCATGATATTAATTTACTTCTAGTCTTCTAGTCTTCTAGTCTTCTAGTCTTCTAATCTGCTTGCAATTAGACTGGTCTGTTCCAGTCTAGATTCTCGCAGGAGCGCTACCATCGATCTTACTACTTATATACTGTAGAAGCTCTATAGACGACACATAGACTACATATGTGCAGTAATATACAGAGAGTGTATACGTATAGGCCTATTTGAAATTTCCGCAACCGCTTTTTTTCTTCTTCCATGGCGGAAGCGGAAGCCCCCCCAAGTAAAAGACCCTAGACTACTTGTCTATAACTACGTACTTGTCTATATAGTTTTAGCAAATTTAAACCTGCTTTTCATACAGCTGTACTGTATGATCAATATCAATTTCAATCTCGCATATATCGCGATATCACCAAACCACAATTCACTGAATTTCACTCTACGTATAGGCCTAGGCCTAGGCCTACTTCCTGTAGTCTACATATATACGCACGCGTTAATTTGCGAGCTAGCTATGTATACAGTAGTGACTCTAGAGTCTATAGTGACTATTACGTAGTGAGTAGGTCTAGTCTACATTCCAGGCGAGCTCTCGAGCTTCTACGTCTAGACTCTAGAGACATTGTTCAATTAAAGGCTAAGCTAGCTCCACCACAACCTGATATCATACAGCTATCTATAGCTAGCTACGCGTACTGTATATATAGACTACATTGCAAATAAATTACATGTGATTGCTGCGTTAAATTTTGCAGCTACAGTATAGCGCTTTTTTTTTTTTTTTTTTTTTTTTTACGAGTTTTAGGAATGCGTGCACTAGTTACCCACACATCCACCGGGCCCATCTTCATACAGTATATATATATATACTGTAAGCGTAGTTGCTGATCATGGGGACGTACGTCTGCGACTTGTTGCTTGCTTCAATATTGCAGGCTAGACTAGTTGTGCCAAATTGTGCCAAATTGTGCCAATACAAGAATTCATTGAATGATTTCATTGAATAAAGTGATTAAATACTGTATATAATTTTAATGGTCTTGAGCTCATATGTGAAGGCTCGTACGTCTTGAATTTATGATCATAGACCGGTATACACTGTACACAGACTTACGTTACAACGGTTACGGTAGAGCCGGCCGAGTAGACTATATACGTAACAAGCTTCTAGACAAGAAAGAGATGGAAAATTGTTTTGAAAATATTGCAGACAAAGTCAACGCTACGCCGACCAATACGAGTAGATCCGAAATAGTTATGTCATTCAGTGCCAGTTAGTTTTATTGAGTGCAACTGAGTGCAACTGAGTGCAATTGAGTGACATTGAGTGACATTTGAAGCCATTAATTTGGAGCTATTTGGAGCCATTTGGAGCTATTTAGAGCCGGCCATTTGAAGCCATTTGAAGCCATTTGAAGCCATTTTCCATTTGCCATTTACCATTTGGTGCCATTTAGCACAAGCGTCACTGACCTAGGTACCGTACGTTAATCAATGGTCACGTTTCCAGTGTCTCCAGTGTCTCCACTGCAGTCCAGTTACTCCAGTATACATGTATGTTTCCAGGGTTGTCGTTGCTCAGTTGTTGTAGCTACGTACCGGGTATACTTGGTCTCGCTACCTGTAAATAAATTAATACTTGGCTTCAGCAATGTACGTATATACGTAGACTTCAGGAACATAATCCACAAGAAACATAATCCACAAGAAACATATCGATCCACAAGGAATTCTTGATTGAGAACTAGTGCTTGATTGCAAGTACAGTACCGTACTTATAACTGATTGCAATATTGATTGAAATTGATATCAAGGATAAGATCAACACCATATGATCTTCCCTATAATTGTATCAGAGACTCTCTAGATCTCTAGATCTAGCTGACCATAACTTTGAATTCTCTAATTCTCTAATTCCAAGGTGTCGCAAGTGACAAGTGTGGCAGATCTCTCTCTCGACACTCGAGTATTCTAGAGCTCCTTGCGACGCTTGCGTTAACAAATATTGTCGACTCTAAGCTTGTGTTAGTAGCTGGTATACTCAGTGACTCAGTCTATAGATAGTAAGTAATATATATAAGTATAGTGGCGCGTGGCCTCGTTGAACTATAGACTCTAAATGATCCAATTGACCGTAAGATAGAAGTAATCCTACGCCGGAATTCAACTAGTTGCACGGTAGATCTGTGGTAGATCTGCGGTAGATCTACGGTAGGAGTTCAGTGAACTTCAGTCGACTCGACTCAAAGTTACTGCCAATTTTAATATTTCTGTCATAGTTAACTCATGAGAAACGGAAAAAACAAAAACAAAAAATTCAACAAGTACAACCATTACACACATAATAATAAATAGAAAGAAAGAGAGAATAGTAAAAATAAAAATAATGAAAATTTGAAAAATAAGTGAAACGCAACAGCTGAATCCTTGACCGACGACCCTCTCTAAGACGTCTGACCGACCCTCTTCTTCTTGTCGACGTCGTTGCCGTTTGTTTCTGTTTTCAAAAAGAATATGCAAAAAAAATATTAATTACCGCTTAAGAAAAGCATTAGCGATTTTTTTGTTTTTTTTTCTTCTTTTCCTTTGGATAGCTAGTCCACTCAGGACTCCACTGGAGTCGACCATGTCCCCATATTCCTTAGCGACAAAATGCCCCCTCATGACATACAGATATCTTCAAAACGTAGACCAGTTCCAGTTGGCAGGCACACTACCCACAGCAACTGCACTGGGCTCCATTTGTGACACCGTTAACGTTGTACTGGACGCATTATTATCCAGCATGCTGTTGGTGTTGTTATTGCTACCGCTACTGCTGCTGCCAATGCTACTACTGCTGGAACTACTCCGCGTCACGGCTGGACGAGAAGCCATTGCATCATGCGAAAGAGACCGCAGTGATTCCGAATCACTCATACCGTCCTCAAATAAACTGCTATCATCGTCGTACAGCACACTCTCTTCACACACACCCACGTTGGCTCCGCTGTCGAGAAACGTTTGCCAGCCCTCAAAGCACCGGCCACACGCTCGGCTTTTCACCCCCAGATAGTGGAAATCGCACGACTGGTCGAGCTTTACGGCGTACCTAGAGTCGGCTTCGCAAAACACGTCGCCGCATTTGCGACAGTGATGCCGCCGTGAGAATAGAGTAAATGCAGAGAGACAGGAAGCGCAGTTCGCACGCGAGTGGTTGGGCTTCCAGTGGGCTTTTGAGGGAGTGCCTAGTATAGGTAATGAAGATATCGGGCTGCCAGGGACGGAAACAGCTGGTAATTGTAGTAGTGTACGTGCAGGAGTAGTAGTAGTGTTGAGCCCTGACAGCTTGTCGACAGTCAGAGTGCGCCGCAGAACCGACGGGACATATAGGGGCGTTTTCAGGGATCGTAGCTGGCGTGGGGGTTGGACCATAGACCCTGCGCCAACCGAAACTAGCGATGTCATGGATCCATTGCGGCGGGCGAGACCTGCCAGCAGGCTCTCCTTGGAGGTAGGCGACGCTGGCAAAGATACGGTCTCGACTTGTTTGCGCTGTGTATTGGAGCATGTTTCAATAGAGCTGTTTGTTCGGTGAAGGCCTAGCAGTTTCACGTTGGGCGCAGCTCTCACGCACAGAGTAGGTAATACGCTTTCGCTAGCGAGTCGCTTGGCCTTTTCCGGTGACGTATAAGTCCTAGAAAGGGTCATCTTGTTAGTTGGAGGCGACTGTGCATCTGCGACATGGGGCATTGAGACTGCGGCGGCGGCGGCTTCGTCAATATGGTTTGTAGACTTGAAGGAGAACTGTGCTCCAATTTGAAGAGAAGATGAGATGGGTGTAAATGATTCTCGGAGGGGGTTGTCTACAGAGGCCGAGTCTGCAAAGGAGTTAGTAGGAGAGGTCGATGAGCGGGATGCGTTGGTAGAATGAGACGCTACGAGAACAGATAGTTGATTAGAGGACGGCCGCGAGTTCCTGATGGCTTTCTTTGTGAAAAGCAGCTGATCGGGCTCGTTTTGAGATTGTGATTGTTGAGTAAAGTCCTTTCCGGTTGCACTAACGGCGAGCTTCTTGGAGGGGCCATCCAGGGAAGATGCGCAGGTGTCGGTGCTGTTGGCAGAGGTAGAGGAGGTATTAGAAGTGTTGCCAGACTCGGTCTGAGGAAAGGCCTTGTAGATGTTTGTTTTAAGGTCCTCACGGTCTTGGAGGGTTCTAAAGGCCGAGTTTAGTTGGTTATTATTGCTAAGGGTTGTCATGATGGAGGTGCTGGAGGTGTTGTTCTAAAGTATTTTGAAAGTATTTTATCAACAGGAAGAAGAAAAGGAAAAGAAAGATAAAATCGAGATGTAGTAATGTAGAAATATAAAAATACAAAAAGATCTAGCGAGCTATAGAGCTCCCAATAGCCCAATAAATTGAAAAAAAGAAACTGTAAATTTACTACGTACCGCCACTAAAGTGGCTAGGTTAGTCATGTCGTACCGGCCGTGCGTAGCTTCAATGCAGCCGTCCATAATAGGCAATTCTGTAAGAGCAGGGGAATCTTTGTGTTTCTCAAGGGTTGCTGTGCCAACCCCTGGCTCAAATAGTATTGCCACGCGCGTAGCCGTAGTTACTGGTAGTTACTAGTAACGTACTACGTGGCTACTGTGTAATGGTACACTGGTACAGTGCTGGGTACTGCATTACAATACCGTATAATTACTGGATATAGTGTTTAGTGGGGCCTAGTGTTACATTAACACCAAATCTTTGTGATGCTTCCTATTGGCTGTGTTTACGCAACTTTACGGTACCTGTGGTGTGGTATATATGTATATAGTGGGATGCGCACCAATGGACAGACTTTGTTTAGTCAGGAATAACTAATAGGGCTGGGATTAGGGCTAGGATTAGGGCTATTACCGTAATAGGGCTAGGTAAATAAAAAAAGGTAAAAAGCAATTTGAGATACAGTATTTGAGGCCAATTAATTTAAATTGAGTACGTAGCGGCAGTACTGCGTATACAGTCTATAGACCAGTGTTGCCGCGGTGTCAGACACCAGAGAATTTCGGTGTCAGGTCAATTGACACCAACATCAGACACCACACCATGGTGTCTATACTCAGAAATACGCCGTAGCGGTACCATATCTACGCATAGAATACTAAGAATACTACTGTATATTACCATAGTTAGATTGAAGAGAGTATTCACGCTGAATGTGGTAGGCAAATGAGCCAGCTCAGCTTCAATGGCACGATATCCACATTCTCTTCATCATCCTCGTCACAGAAGTCTTGAGTAATGCTTGTTTTATTTTCCTTGAATTTTTATCTGCTTATATTTTTCTTCTACTGAGTACAGAAAAGTCTAGCTAATTTTTAAACAAAAAACATAT
>JAJMKT010000296.1:0-13764 GCA_030563985.1 Geotrichum restrictum
TTAACATAGAGGCCTTGGGCTGTGTAAAAAGCAGCAAGGGGCGGGAATTCTCAGAGTGAAGCGGGCTAAATTCTGGTTATACGACTACTAGCGAAAAAAGTTAGAAATATTGTTTTGTACTGTATCAAGTAAAGCCATATGGCACGAATAAAGTATTATCTATCTATCTATTTTTTTTGTTTTTTATTCTTTTTTAACTAGTTTTTGGTATTATTACACCCTTAGGAGTTATTAAATTGACTGCTACTTTAGGTAAACTTTTGATTCTGTACACCATCTAAAGCCGACGTCTCCAGAAAAACACTCGTCAGTCTCACAAGATTTGCGAAAGGGTAGTTCAAGGTTTTTCCCCAGTTCCAGCGACTGGGTTTCCCTTGGTGCTGAAGTTCGAAGACCCCAAACCTTTGTAACTTCAGGGAAATTCCGACACCATCGCAGCATTTTGAAAATTAGTGAAGCAATTATGCCTGACTCAGTTTGTATATCAAACAGGAAACGAACCATGTCCTACTCCACGTCTAAATAGTTTTTTGCAGTTTGTGTAATTTCCCCTATTGAACGGGACAATAAAAAGATTTATCTATCTATCTATCGATTTGCGAGTGATAGCACTGCATTCATACTCGACATCAATCTCTTGAATGTCATTGTCAGCTGTGAGTGCTTCGGTGTTTTTTTGGGGGGGTTTTTTTAAAAAAAAAAAGAAAAAAGTTCCCAGGATTGATTAACGAGGTGAATATCTACTGTAGAAGACGAAATATAAAATAAAAAAAACATGATTAAATACGAAACCACCCTCCTGTTGTGATCATTAACAACTCTGTCAATATAGAAATTTGCCATTGTATTAGGCCTTCGCCCTTTGTCGTGTTATGCTTCGATGTATGACCGAAAGCTGGGTTGAGGGAGATGTTGAGGGTTGGACCCGATTTAGGTGTTAGTTGTTTAATTGATGTAGTTTAAGAGGAATATAGACTTTGCAAGGAGACTGATATACGATTGAGATCGATTCACACACATCAGTTTTGACTCTTTTAAGTATACATTTAGTATCTTTGAGCTTTTCAGGGCCCAATAAAGACCACACAAAGTCAAGTTCAATAATCTGAAGCCAAGTTAACTTCGTGTGACGGTTAAAGAAATTTCAAGTGTTAAGGCGTTGGCTATTCATATGGAGGGAGGGTGCCTCATCCCTTCATGTCTGATCAACGGACCGCCAACCCCACCTTTAAACTCGGCTGTTTTCATTGTTGCCCGGAATTAATGGTCTATTAGTAGTTGTGATAGACGGCATAAACTTTTAATAAGTAGTCTAATTACTTGCATTCTGCAAATCGTAAAAAAATTGAACTTCGAATTCTTAAGTCACTCAACCATGAATATGGCTGTAAGATTCAGTGTCGTGGAGGTATATTTATAGCTTACCCACGTCACAACAGCGTACAAGATGTAATCGCAGGAGCACTTTCAAGCACGAATGATACGAACGGAAAGGAAAAGATGATATCCTGTGTACAGTGTCCAGTGAACCTGATGTACTCCGTAAATAATATGATGAGGGAAATCCATACGCGGGGAATTTGAGAACGGGTATTGTGGCAGATATCGTAGGAGAGAAAACTCACTATGATCTACCTTTCTGCAACATCAGTGGAACTGGAAATCCAGCCGGTCAACTCGACTCGAGATACAAAGGAAAGATGCGCAAATACATGTTGCCTAGGTCTAAACCCATAGTCATATCACTGGCAGAAGGTATCATTAACTAGGGCCAAAAAAGGATTTGAACAAGCTAAAGTTAAAGATGACAACCTACGGATTGGGGATGTATTCTAGCTAGGAAGAGAGCAGAATGGCACTATTTGAACCCTGACAAATGGAGATACCAAGTTGGAAACGATGTAAGAGCAGAAGATTTTTTTAACAGAAACTACTGTAAGTACAAAAGACAAACAGACATATTAAGCTAGCTAAGGGAACTCTATAAATTTAATAATAGCTAGTCTACAGTAGGAGGATTGAAATCATACAAAACTATGCATAGACTTGTTCCTTAAATGATGTCATCCTACATAGACTTGTTCATGGCAGGCAAATTAGGATGGTCACAATAACTCAAGAAAAAGCTAGACTATGGCTTAGCGCAGGTCCTTTAGTCAATGGCCCGCTGTTCGGTTTGACCCTTTACTTTCACATAACAGACACTGAAGGCCCATTTGATGTTGCTGTCAGCCCACCGCTTTTTATTTACAAGTGCCACAGGTCAACTCGTTTACGATCTTCGTAGTTTACACTCATACTAAGTACTGACGCGAATTTTCAAATATCTAGATACAATAGCTACTGTAGAGTCTAGAGACTCTAGACCTTTATACTAATTATAAGTATTTGGTGTATATGACAGTAAACTAGACTACATCCATTGCAGGACATCGTATACATGTTTGTACGCGAGTCATGCCCTGCCTCCATATAATGTTCAAGTTCTCTATACTCCAGCGCAGCCTGGTAAGTTTCATTTTATGCCGCGGGGAAAGATATAAAACTCGCAACTTCTGCTTCTTTGTATGCTTTTTTTCTTTAATATCTACACCCCCAGATAGCCATTGTATCCTTTTACCTAGCTGACCCTCTATTTCTTTTCAAAATGCTTTTCAACTCAGGAATCGCCTTATATGCCCTTGCCGCCCTCCTCGCGTCGGCTGGGCCTTCTCAGGCACTCCCCACGCCTTCCAAGAACAATCCACCTACTAATATCCATGCCCGGTCTGCAATTTCTTCAGTATGCGGCCCAAATGACATCATTACCGCGCAGACGTTTATCCTCTACAACAATCTCTGGGGCGAAGATACCGCAAGCAGCGGATCGCAGTGCACTTACCTCGAGGCTGATGGCGAAGGCTGGATAAACTGGCACACGGCCTGGACTTGGGCAGGTGGCGCCACCTCGGTCAAAAGCTACGCCAGCGCCGTACTCAATATTGGGGCCCAAAAGCTGAGCTCCATTACAGGCCTTCCAACCACTTGGAAATGGGGCTACTCAGGAGAAAACTTTGTTGGGGCTGTTTCCTATGATATTATGATTTCACCTGACGATTCCACAACTGCTGGCCATGCCTACGAAGTCAAGATACAGCTTGGTTCCTATGGTGAATGCACTCCTATTGGCTACGGCTCTGGGGTCATTGCAACTCCTACTATTGGTAATGACATTTGGGAGCTGTACAAAGGTCCCAACGACTGGGAGGTTTTTACCTTTGTTGCACCAGACTCTATTACTGACTTTTCGGGTGATGTTAATGAATTCTTGACGTATCTTATCGATTACCAAGGAGTTCCAGCTGATTACTATCTTCAGACGTTGGGAGCAGGAACTGAGACTTACGATGGAGCACAAGCTTTGTTTTCTACTTATAGCTACACTATCAGCCTATCCTAAGATTTTCATCGAGAGATCTGACGCGGGCTGTCAAACGTTTTATGCTCAATTGTCTAAAATTGTTTGCATCCCTCTACACGTCTACTTTATTCTTCATTACTTTGTTTACTTACTCAGTATATACATCATATAGTAAAAAAATATCCTTCTAAGCGCTGATAACGTAGCAGTATGTTAAAAACCACGCCAAAAGTGTGAACTACAGTAGTCTTAAAATTGTAAACAATAGGACTGTAACTGCAAAATTTTCAGCCCCATTGATCTAAAAAATACTAACATGCGGAGTCCAGCCAATAATTCAAGAAAAAGGGCCTTTCTGAATCTTTATGAATCCCTCTTAAGTAAACTTGACCATGGTTTAGCCTTTTTCGACAAGATTCCATGATAGCGACGACCACAATGACTACGTACAAACCCCACTGAAGGTTGTGAGGAACGGAACTGTCTGAACTTGAGATTGAGCATGAATCCCGGGCGCCCACCGCCATCACCACCCCAACCTCCAATTCCCCATGGCAACCGCCCACTGACTGAATGCCCCATATTTGACAGGTCCTATGGCATGCCAGAATCGGCTCACACATCAAAGCCCACAATGCTGAACGAGAGGTTCTTTCCAGAGCTGAGCTTGACGCCAAGAACATCCGAAGATGTCCCCATTGCTCAACTTACTACTGTACTTAAACAGCATTGCTCACTACACCACCCATTTGATAAGTAAACACGCCGGTGCCTCCTCTGGGGTAGAAAACTCGATGCCGGAGTAATACACAATACTGACAGCAATCAATCCAAGTTGCGGATAGTAAACTAGCCATTTTAGAGCTGCGAATTCATATTGGAAAGAAAAAAATAACAGGAGGAAATAAGACGAATGAGAACATCCTAGTATGAACATTAATATTAATTTTCTTCGTATTGTTATTCATCTTGAATTTATGAAATTTTACCACTCCCAGTGCAGCGTGTTTATGTCTGACGAGTGAAGATATTAATTTCTCCTTCCTCACTATTATTTCAGTGGTAGTGGACAAAAATCGTATGAGAAAGTGAGAAATCATAAAGGAAAACGAGTGAGCCATAGTAAGTACTGTACTCAACGCGTCAATGCGAATAAATGGCACACATGTATGGAGGAGGCCCCAGAGTAATAATATAATTACAGTACACGTAATGTGTGTATTCAAAATTGTATTCAAAATTGTATTCTGACAACTGGTAAACCTACCCCAGACTCTAGAGCTAGTATGATGACAGTTTTTGTAGAGCGCGTCAAGCTTTTCATGGAAGAATGTTAAGAAGAAGAAAAGAGCCGTGATGCGGTCTGAAGATTAATTGAGGCACTCCGACTGCCCAAGAAAGAATTCATAGTTGAATTAAAAACCGAACTTAATAGAAAAAAATCCTATTACTTCAGGCACGACACGAGTGCAAAACGCCATTGTACCATCACTAATAAGAACTTTTACAAACGTTTTACCCTGTGAATTCATTTAAAATTTTCTTTAAATTCAATTGTCAAGAAACTTGACAAACCAACAAATTGAAAGTAGCTTTAGTTTATCTACGTCAGAACAAAATATGGTAAATAGGTCCCCATGTTTAATAAAAATTCCTAGTCAGTTGATTAGAAAGGTCAAAAGACATTATTTGAAGTCTCTGGAAAGCTTGACCTTATTACGTATATTGAGTAAATTTCAAAATTCCAGGAGAGGCCATTTTTGTGGAAGCAAAATTATCAAAATTATTAGCATTTACATTTACCAAGATGGCTAAACTAATTTTATATGTACTGTACAATAGCTCACTCAATGTCCTTATCCGTTTGATGAGACTGAGTTTCCCTTGGTGCTGAAGTTCGAAGACCATAAACTGTTGTAATATAAAACCAAAAACAATTCTGATACCATTGCAGTATGATGACTTTGGCTGCTGGCAAATCAGTAAGTCCTAATCAGTTGTGCATGGATCAAAAATTAAAAGCAATCGATGTTCTGCTTCACGTCTAAGCCAAATTTGATTATTTACGGTCAGAATATGGCTCAAACTTAAAGGTCTACCCTATTAATTAGCTAGCTAGTAATCTCTTCATAGAGTCTACATCTCAAATAACAAGAAGGGACTGAAAGCAGCTGAAGCCCCTTAGCTAAAATGGATTAACCCCGTAGACGATTACACTCATACATAAAGGCTCTTACACACATAGGCACACACGCAAGCAACGCCACATGTACTTGTGCTACTGGCTCTACTGACTCTAGTATTGAGTGTAGGCTCTATAAATTGTAGAGTCTTTATCCTGTAGACGGTGTTACCAGCAACTTACTACCGAGAACGACTACACTGTTGGTGTTTACATTTTAAACTTTATAATCTACACTTTTCCTGAATTCAAACAAGAATTGATGCGCGCAGCTGTTGCTGCTTGTGGGTAGATGGAGTCCATCTTAATCTATCAGCCGCTTTAGTACTCTATAAAGAGTCTTATAGACTATAGAGGCGACTTTATACAGTATACGTATTGCGTATTACAGTGGCTATTTTTCTACGTACAAGCCGCGTTGTAATTTAATTTAAAGCTGAGAATTTGCCTGAAGTACGTAATACAAATGTACAACCGGTGAACCAGCTACAGTAACACGAACTCGGATAGACTAGCCTAGTTCATAGATCTAAATTTACAACCATTCTTCATATTATTTTTTGGCTTGATGTAGTTTACTTGTGAATTCACCAGTTTGCCGATGTACCCTAACCCGTGCTTTGTACGTAAGTCTCGGAATCGATAGTCTTTTATACTATATATATCTTTGTTCAAGACTCTAGCTATACAAACACTCAAAGTCTCTTATTCCAGGATCTGTTGAACTCTGATCTTCGTCTTGTTGAATTCTTAAATTTAGATAAACTAACCGATAGTCTACAGCTACGCACCTTTTGACGAATATTATTGGCTGAAAAAAAATTATGCATTACGGATCTGTAACCTAAATGCTGTCTTTAATAATTCCACAAAAGAAAGAAAAGCCGTTGAAGCGGCTGGCAATGCACGACAAAAAGCTGATCGAACAGGTGGAGTCTAGACTCTAGAGTATACATCGATTGTAAATTGCAAAAGTGCGCACGCACAGAACACAGTTAATTAGTCTAGCTAGTCTTATTCAACACAGTGACACACGCATGCATTTGACAAAACTACATTTACTCTAACCATGTTGTGTGGTTGATAGCCCCGGAGAAGTCATATTAATAAAATATGGATCGTAAATGCTAATAGGAGTAATAATACCTTGTTTGATAGCTAGGAAAAAAGCAGAATAGCACTCTCTGAACCTTAACAAACGAGCACAACAAAATGAAAGAGGTCTAAGAACGGATAACGTCTTCACCAATGATATATGAGTCAAAGCACATGCGCTAGGAATCAATAAATTCTATAAACATGACATTTTTTTTTTTTTCTTTCACTTTTAGGCAGTGTTAGGCTGTTAGCTATATTTGTATCGATCTGGAATTTTACGAAAGCAAGAAATAGAGTCTAGAGTCTAGACTAGGTCTAAGTTGACCATACATGCATATGTATGCATGCTTTCCATAAATCTTTATATCTCAAAAGGGTTTTTTACGCTATTAGATATGCTTAAATTGCTTAAAGGGGTTCCAGTCCCACGCTATCCAGACCGCGGCTACTAGACTGGCTACTCCTTATATTTTAAAATGGTCGAAATAGCCCACTGAAATCCTTAAGAAGACATGTTTTCATTCAATAATGCTCATGTCTCGCGTACGTACTACTGTGAAATGTGGCTAAATTCACAATATGCACGGCTTTTTACGGGGGACCGGTCGGAATTAGACTAGCTAACTAGCTAGAGTCTGCTATACCGGTAGACTACAATTTTCATTGGGATATCCAGACTAGGTTTATATAGTCTTCAATATGATGTATAGCTAGTTTACTTGGTCTGCCAGTATTTATATATATAAGTTAGCCTTTTCCATTAGTTTCTATTCTCTTCTCTTTTTTTTCCCACCCTTTCAAGAGACCAGCACCAAGCACCATATAGACTACAGGTACACTAATTTTTCAGTTAACTATGAAGGTTTCATTTTTACCCTTAACAGCATCCGCTTTATTTGTGGCCTCTCAGGTTACTCCTGTTCTTGGCTCGTCGTCGGGATTCGTTGGTGTCAAGCGTGATACATATCCAAACGCCTTTAATTCTATTCCAAATCCTAATGGAGACTCTTGTGTATCTTCTTGCAACAATGCTATTACAGTTTACAATGAAATTGCTCAGCCTTACTATGGTGCTGATGATAGATTTTACTTCACATGTTCGTCATCATCGTTTCTTAATGCAGACAACCTTGCGGCTTGTGTGACTTGTACTACGGAGCCTTATGAATGGCACATTATGAAAGATTACGTGACACAGTTGCTCGAATACTGTGGTCTGACTGTTCCAGATGATACCTATAGCTCTACAGTTTCTTCTGCTTCCTCGACTTCTTCATCTGCTTCCTCGACTTCTTCATCTGCTTCCTCGACTTCTTCATCTGCTTCCTCGACTTCTTCATCTGCTTCTGCTTCTTCAACTTCTGCTTCTGCTTCTTCAACTTCTGCTTTTGCTTCCTCGACCTCTTCATCAGCCTCTTCGACTTCAGCTTCTTCGACTTCGTCTGCAAGTTCTTCTTCATTTGCTTCTTCGACTTCGTCCGCAAGTTCTTCTTCATCTTCGTCCGCAAGTTCATCTCCATCTTCGTCTGCAAGTTCTTCTTCGTCTTCAGCTTCTGCAAGTTCTTCTTCGTCTTCAGCTTCTGCAAGTTCTTCTTCCTCTTCAGCTTCTGCAAGTTCTTCGTCTTCGTCTGCAAGTTCTTCTTCAGTGGCGTCTTCATCTTCAGTATCATCTTCTAGTTCTGTTTCTTCTAGCTCCTTTTCTTCCACCGCCTCTGCATCAGCTTCAAGCTCCTCCGTATCTTCATCTGTATCTTCAACAATTTCAAGTGCCTCTAGTATTTTGTCATCTTCATCAACGTCATCAGTTTCCTCTGTCTCTTCCACGTCATCTACCTCTTCTGCTTCCTCCAGCTCTTCTGCTTCATCCAGCTCTTCTGCTTCATCCAGCTCTTCTGCTTCATCCAGCTCTTCTGCTTCATCCAGCTCTTCTGCTTCATCCAGCTCTTCTGCTTCATCCAGCTCTTCTGCCTCCTCCACCTCATCTGCCTCTTCCACATTATCCACCTCTTCAACTTCATCTGCCTCATCTGCCTCTTCTACTTCCTCCACATCTTCTGCCTCTTCTACTTTTTCTGCATCTTCCTCTTCCTCCACCTTATCTACAGCATTGACATCTGTATCTGCTTCTTCGTCATCATCATCTTACGTTTTCTCGAACTCAACCTCGTCTTCGGCTCATGATCCATCTACGTCAACTGCAAGTTTTTCGACATCTGATGTAAGCAGCTCTTCGCTGAAATCGTCAACTGCGGCAGAGTCAGGCACTCAGCATTCTTCAAGTTCCATTACGTCTTCGGCTTATGATCCTTCAACGTCAACTGCGATCTCTTCAACATCTGATGTAAGCAGCTCTTCGCTGAAATCATCAACTGTGGCAGAGTCAGGCACTCAGCATTCTTCAAGTTCCATTACGTCTTCGGCTTATGATCCTTCAACGTCAACTGCGATCTCTTCAACATCTGATGTAAGCAGCTCTTCGCTGAAATCATCAACTGTGGCAGAGTCAGGCACTCAGCATTCTTCGAGTTCCATCACAAACTCTGCTTCTTTGATTTCTGGGACTTCGACGTCTGCTTCTGGTAAATCTACAATTACATCTGACTCCAGTAGCCTTCAGACGACTTCCGAGCCTGGTTCTACTGAGTACACCACAACTTATGTGACTACGTGCTCCGGAAAAGTAACAACCATCACAAGCACTGTTACTTTCTGTCCTAGATGCGTCAAGAAGACCGAATCAACCAGCTCAACATCTTGCACTGAGAAAACTCAGAGTGCTGCAAACTCGTATGCCACATCCACTGTGGAAAATGATTTCTCTGAGTCTACTGTGACGGTAAAGTGCCCAACTTGTGTCAAGGCCTCGTCGAAAGCCACTGGAGCCACCACCACGTACCTTGTTAGTACAATTGTCCCTGTGGTGTACGAAGGTGTAACTTCATGGACAACTGAAGTAGTAACTATCACTGCCTGCCCTGTTAAAGCAGATTCCACTATCATTGGCAGCACTGCGACTACGCCTTCTTCCAATGCTTCGGAAGAGCCTGTTTCAATATCAGCCATTTCTCCCATTGTTCCATCTGTTGGTTCTGAGACCACCGCTGCTTCTGTAGCTGCTAGTTCCGAGACCACTGCTGCTTCTGTAGCTGCTAATTCCGAGACCACCGCTGCTTCCGTAGCTGATAGTCCCGAGACCATCGCTGCTTCTGTAGCTGCTAGTTCCGAGACCACCACTGCTTCTGTAGCTTCTAGTTCCGAGACCACCACTGCTTCTGTAGCTTCTAGTTCCGAGACTACTACTGCTTCTGTAGCTGCTAGTTCCGAGACTGTTACTGCTTCTGTAGCTGCTAGTTCCGAGACTGCTACTGCTTCTGTAGCTGCTAGTTCCGAGACTGCTATTGCTTCTGTAGCTGCTAGTTCAGAGGTTACCACTGCTTCTGAATATCCTTCGGTCATAGTCTCAGTTCACACTTCTTTACCAACTGAAAACGGTAACAGTGCTGTTTCTTCTAACTCAAGTCTTTCCCTATCCTCGAGCTCTGGGGGACTTTCACAAACAAATAAAGCTGCTAGATCATCCGGTGTTGCCGCGACAGGTTTGAGCATCGTTCTCGCCTGCATGATTGCCCTTGTTTATGTTTAAGGCATGCTGGGTATCCTAATCTTCTCTTTCCTTTCCAGTGTAAACTGTATATAAGTTAGCATGATTCAACATTTACTACTGATAATTAATATAATTTTGTACTTTTACTATAGAATAAATAATGCCACTCTGCTATCTTCCTAGCTAGAATGCAAGATATTACCCTTAGTAACGTCTCCGGTCCGTAGTCTGACATGCTTGACCTTAGTTTGTTCAACTCCTTCTCTGACTCTGGGTGAGTCAGACCACCTGGTGATATGACTATGGGTTCAAACTTAGGCAAGATGTTGTATTCGGTCTTCTTCCCTCTATATCTTGATTCAAGTTGACCGGCTGTATTTTCCGTTCCACTGATGTTGCAGAAAGTTAGCTTATAGTGTGTTCTCACTGCTATACTGTATCTGTAACGATGTCCGTTCTCAAGTTCTTCTCGTATGGTTTTACCTCACCGTCATGATTACGTAGCCTGCCAGGATCATTGAATACCATCCATTCCTTTGCGTTCGTAACATTCGCGCTTAAAAGTGCCCCTGCAATCACATCTCGTACCCTGTTGTGGCGTGGGTGAGCTATAAGTAGAGCTCCTGAATTACACCAACTAAAAAATACCGTAGAGAAATCGATATTGATCTGTTGCAATGCATAGAGTTATAGACTACCGGTAGACTATGGGATGCAATTTGATGATGCTGAGTCAGTACTGAGTCAATGCTGGGTGCTTGACAAAGGGCCCGTACCGTAAAAATTATTATACCGTATACGGCGTATAGTATGCGGCTTATAGCATCCTTATAATTTACTTTATTTCGTGCTCTCTCGAGATCTTTCCGATGATTTGATAAAATTCTTCCGCTCTTTCATCTCTTCCAATTTGTTATCTCCATATGTCAGAGTCTAAATAGTGCCATTTTTCTCTCATCCTAGCTAGAATGCAAGATATTACCATTAATAACTTATCCGATCTATTTTTATTATAGTCTGTCATCATTAACTTATCGCTTTCAACTCCTTCTCCGATTCTGGATGAATGAGTCGATATTGATGTAGGAGAAGAAGAATTTTTTAACAAATGAATAGTAGCTATAAGTCCTAAGGACAAATTAACGTAATAAGTCTCTATAAATTTAAAAATACAGAACAAAGATTACTATAGACTTTAGATAAGAAGTCTTATCAATCTCGACTCTAAGAAATAATCCTCATAATCTTGCGGATTCGTCGGGATTTGGTGGTTGTAAAATATAGCACCTGGCGTTGACTTTTTTGGCTGGTCTAAATACGTATTCGTCGACTGGCGGGTGCGTGCTAGATTAACCTGCGCAAGAAGCATGCAAGAGAAGAAGTCTTAGGAGAACATTACGTATATGCTAGCTCTACAGCCTACTTGAGGCCTACAGTAGCAGCTGAGCAGTCTAGACTTGAGATCTAGACTCTACCCCCAAACTTCTTACTAGTAAGTTCTGTAGGCCAACTGGACTACTGTACGTAGTCTACATGGATAATATAAACTATATACAGTAGTATACTGTACGATAGTCTACATGGATAATATAAACTATATACAGTAGTATACTGTACTATAGTCTACCAAAAGTAGAGTCTAGTTAATAGTCTATTCAAGACTCTATTGAAACGTCGACATGTGTAGAATCTGTAGATTCACGTGTTGACATTTAGAGCTAGCTCGCCTATACCGGAGCTGTAACATTAATTAGTCTAATTGATCACTATGGGCACTGGGCTGCGTTAACCACTGTAGGGCCAGTGTAGGGCCTGTAGGCTATATAGACTAGATACGGTATATGGCACTATATGCCACTATATGGACAACATTGGATGTCGACAACGTTTAATGTCATGAGCTGTAACTAGCCGCATGCATCACTCCATCTACTCTAGTCTAACTGCTAGTAATTCGGGCCCAACCCAGTCGTTAGAAGTTCTCCTCTTATCAATTGAGTCGGTCTACCAGTAGACTACCCGGTAGACCAGACTTTAGAGTGATGACTCGCGTTCTCTGTGAGGCTAGACAAACGGCACTGAGGCGGCTTACTACTATAAACCGACTTTCACAACACCGAGTCTTTCTTAGTCTAGAAGAGTCTGAAACACGAACTTACCCATTATAAAAGACTAGAGAAGACGCTGTGCTTATAAGAAGAAAGATATTTATCTTGGCTAACAGAGGAATATAAATCAATCCTGGGAACTTTTCCCTTTTTAAAAAAAAAAAAAAAACAGAGGAATATAAGTCCAAAAGACAAATTGATAAAATAAGTTCTATAAATTTAGTAATATAAGGATTATTTAAAACACATTGTTTAGACTCTACTTTGCGCTCTTCAAATAGGCTACAATCTACTACCGATATTCAATCCTATTACTCAGTTTATCGTCGTCCCTGGAGGGGACGAGCTAGCATGCAGTCTAGGGCTACCGGTAGGCCTGATCCAACGTGTCTGACTAACTCATGGTGCTAGAATTATGTAATTAGGGTCCGTGCGTAAAAGAGGGAAAGTTCCGGGCTCTCGGGTCACGCGGTCGCGGTGCTTCCGCTAAGGACATCGTCTAGGTACCATGTGGTTACAACAACGTATACAATTGCCTTCACATCTCGGTAAAGGAGATCTAGAGTTAATCCGGCCGGAACTAGGCTGGCAATACTAAATTTAGGAATCCTGTGATAGAAAAAGCTTTTTCCTTGAAGAATGAAGGAACCCGCGATCAGTATCGAATCTATCGTTATATCATCTAGTCTTGACGGCTTTAAACTACTTATGATCCCGAGAATATTTGTCAGGTCCAAGACTCGAGATCGAAATGAGTGCCAAATGTCAAGTGAGTGACCCAGGGCATATAGACTACCGGTATATTATTAGAACTAACCTATACGTACGTCATGATATATATCCGTTGAGTAAATAAAAGGACTCTGCCGGTACGTAGATGATAAATTGGCTCGGATCAAGGCGTAGTAGTGTCCAGGGCCCGGACTTTGAGAGGGAGATAAAACGGAGCTCAAACACCGGCCTAAATGGATACGTATTAAAGGAGACGGAAACGGGTAATTTCAAAGAAACAAACCAACCGAAGAGACCTCGAAACCCCAAATCGGACAAATGGTGGTCACGATTACATCATCGCCATGCAAGCTTATTCAAGGAGGCTGTGTATTATCACCAATTCAATCCGTATTTTAAATAATATTTCCAAATATATCCATTCCAAATTGAGTAATAAACTCATTATTAGTTATGTCAACAGTTTTATTGGTTAATAATCTATTGCTAGGTAAATAGACTAAATCTTTGTACTGTACAAAATTATTAAAGTTATAGAATCTATTATATCGCTGAAAAATAGGTAAACAAACAAAGTTGGCGCGTTTAACGGTATATTCTGGTACTACGGCGCAGTGTTACCGCATTGTCAGACATGACG
>JAJMKT010000296.1:13864-28619 GCA_030563985.1 Geotrichum restrictum
ATCCTGTCGCATGACATGACTTGACAGAGCTCTGTCAATATCCTGTCTGTACTCAGAAATACGCAGCAACGGTACCTAATTTACGCGTAGTACTGTAGCCTTAGTAAACCGACTATCAGTTAACAATAAGAGCCTGAGAAGACTATCAAACAGGTCCTTTAACTTCATTAAAACGAGCAATACTAAAAAAAGGCTAGACTAGCTTGAAAGGAGTTAATATTCCCATGTTGGAAGATTAAGGAGGGTATCCACAATGAAGTTGGTAGCACAATCAACTAGCTCAGCTCCAAAGGCATCGGTCTCAGGTTCCTCATTGAGTTGAGCTTCTACTAAGGCAAATCACTTGTCTCAAACTCTCAGCTACGTCGTCTCTTCAGGCAGGGCAAAATAGCGACATATCATATAGCTTTGCAGCATTTTTACATGGTTTTCCTCTTGTCCATTTGAGCTAGCCTTTTCAAAGTTGGTTTACTGGGGTTCTTGGGGAAAAGGGACGGCTGTACCACCCGGAAGTATGTACCCGTAGTTAGTAAGCATATTACATGACTAAAGTTGACATGACAGGACCAAAATTATCCTGTCAAAACTTGACAGTGACTTGACAGAGTTCTGTCTTTGACAGAGCTGCGGTAACACTGCTACGGCGTGTAAGCTAGACAAGCTAGCTAGACTTGCTCGATATCGATCTATGGAGATCTCGAACAGAGTTCAGTGAACCTCTAAGCTCAGCAATTGCCAAGAGCAATAGACTGCGTAGCGGCCATGTGGATTGCTTGAGCTGCCCTACAGCAGTGTCTAGGTCTACCTGCACTCGTAGTAGAGCTACAGTAGTTCAAGAAGGTAATCTCAAAGTTTATCATGGTCAACAGTGTGACTCGACACTACAGAACGTACCAGTCGGGAATGGGGATTCATATTACTGCTGTGCTGCGATTAGCTAGCTACATAGCGCTATAAACTGCAGTCAAGCATTGAATAAATGTTTCACCGTCGATATATAAATATTTAAAACCAAACCGAGCCGCGAAATTTAAAGCTTGCACTTTGTGAAACGGGATTTGATTTCTCGTTAAATTGTTGTCGTATACGGTAGATTAGTAATACACCTTCTAAAGAATGGACTTAAGGACATTCAGTTCCGAAGGGTCCGACCGGGCCCATAGTCGAGTGACTAGACGTCGACTCTTTGGCACGTTTTGATGATGTACTGCACATTATTAGCCTATAGTTGGCCTTATTCTGTGCTTTTTGAAATTCCTTTGACTTCTTTGGTTCCTTGGATTCTTTACCGGTAGTGATAACCGAGGCTGGATTTAACGGGGTTTGAACAATTAAAACTGAGGTACTGTACTGTAATTTACCGCAGTCTAACTAGTGGTCTAATTACGCGTGAATTTTGTAGTCTGACGAAAGTGCTACGTACTACGTAATAGCTAGTCGACTACGTATACTCAGACAAGAGTCACTACGGAGGACTCATGACTCGACGACTCTGGTCTATTCTCTTGAGTCTTGAGTCTTGTTCGTTGATAGCGCTGTCTACCGGCCATTAGCGGGTTTAAACCCCTTCATAATAGTCTAGTCTAGCTCATACAATATGATAAGAAATCGCCATATATACTAGCGACCACATACATGCAGTTGGCATGTAGTTGGCACGTACTCTCGATATCTCGCTCGTAAATCTAAGCTCAGAAGTTGAAAAAGCGGGTCGGTTTACAAACAAGACTGATTTCGAGCCGAGACAGTTAAAGTACAGTAGTCGAGTTGCCGCAGCACAGTGATATCGCAGCCATCTAAATTAGGAACTTACCCCTTTCCCTGTCCCAAATTTGGTGCCAGCCAGAAGAAGCGGAAACCACGGATCGTGCATGCAACGGACAGCAAGTGGTTGCTTACTAAATTAGTAGGATGTGATTACGTTACATGCATGGTATTATTTATTTTTTCTCTGTTCAGTGAATTCAGTGCTCATTATGGTGGTTCTATAGCAATTCTATTATACGTAATCTACAGGCCTCTGCATGTACGCTTTTGGATTTTGCCTTTTTGATTTTGGTTTTATTTGGCTTTTGGCGTCATCATCGCCGTATTTTGATGCTGCTTTGTTGTCATGAATTCTTTGCTGGCCATGATCATTCAAGTCTGAATTCTTTGAATTACTGTAGCCAAATACACTCAGCACGGTACTGAAATAAAAACAACCCTATTTTTCAAACTTTACCTCATTATTATTTGAGCAATTGATATATATATATTCCACCTTTCCTCCTTCTTCTCTCCTAAAATTCCTCCCTTCTCTCTTCCCTTCTCTCTTCCCTTCTCTCTTCTTTTGTTACTCACTTTCCCAGTTTTTCCCCTACACATTTTACTATACTATGGGTACCGTGGAAAAACACGCGGAAAAGGACTCGCGCCCGAGTCCTGACGAATTCAACGAAAACGATGTTGCGCCTGAGCTCTACGACCTTGAGGCTGAAAATGACACTGATGTCCTGTCCAGGAATCTCTCCAGAGTGATGTCCAAACCCAACAACTTGGAACGTCTTGAATCTCTCTCTCGTGTTCTCTCCTCCCGCCGTCTCTCACAAGCAAGTGGTGGCTTCGGCTCCCTAGCAATTGATCCTGACGACTTTGACTTGAACATTCTTCTGAAAACCCTTCGTGCTCGCTTCGACGAAAAGGGCATTATAGTTAAACAATGTGGTGTTGCTTGGAACAACCTCACTGCCAACGGTATCGACGCCTCGGCTGCCTACGGTGATTCCGTCTCGGAAATCTTCCATGGCATTATCAACCTCCCAAGTACTATCCGCAACTCAAGAAACCCTCCTATTCGCCACATCATTCACAACACCCATGGTATCGTTAAAGGTGGTGAAATGCTCCTGGTTTTGGGTCGCCCTGGATCCGGTTGCTCAAGTTTGCTTAAAACCTTAGCTGGTGAAGTTACCAAGTTTACTAGCATTGAGGGTGATGTTTCTTATGATGGTGCTACCATGCAAGATATGATCAACAACTTCAAGTCTGAAATTGTCTACAACCCTGAACGTATGTATTTTATCTCTCTTTCTCGGTTTTGAGAAATGAAAACTAACTAACTTTACTAGTTGATGTTCATTTTCCTCATCTTACTGTCGAACAAACTCTCAAGTTTGCCATTGCTTCAAGAACTCCCAATATGCGTCTCAATAACATGAGTAGAGACGACTACGAGGAGTATGTTCTCGAACTTTTGACTACTGTCTTTGGTCTTCGACACACCCGCAAGACCAAGGTCGGTAACGACTATGTTCGTGGTGTTTCCGGTGGTGAACGAAAGCGTGTATCCATCTCTGAAGCCCTCGCTTCTCGTGCTTCCATCTACTGCTGGGACAATGCCACACGTGGTCTTGATGCTTCTACTGCTCTCGAGTACTCTCATGCCATTCGTGCTTCTACTAATTTCATGAGTAATGTTGGAATCGTTGCAATCTACCAGGCTGGTGAAAACATCTACCAAGTTTTTGATAAGGTTACTATTCTTTACCTTGGTAGACAAGTCTACTTTGGTCCTGTTGAGCGTGCCAAGGAGTATTTTGTTGAGATGGGATACTTCTGCCCCTCCAGACAATCTACCCCTGAATTTTTGACTGCTGTTACTGATCCCAATGGTCGCACGATTCGCGAAGGGTTTGAGGGCAAGGTTCCTAAAACTGCTGATGAGTTTGAGACTTACTGGCTGAACTCTTCTGATTTTAAGCTTCTTCAACAAGAAATTGTTGCCTACAACAGCGAGTTTAACAGAGAGGAGACTATTGACCGCTTCCATGCCGCCATGAAGGTTGACAAGATGGAGCGCAAGCGTGCCAAGTCTCGTTACATGCTCACATACCAAGCCCAGATCAAGATTGTTGTCAAGCGTGGTTTCCAGCGTGTTTCTGGTGATAAGGCTTATACTATTATCAACGTCATTGGTTCTACTATTCAAGCTCTCATTATTGGTTCACTATTTTACAACATTTCTGATACTACTAGTGGTGCCTTTTCGCGTGGTGGTACTATCTTCTTCTCTCTCCTGTATAACGCCCTTGCCGCTCTTGCTGAAATCACAAATGCCTTTGCTCAACGCCCAATTATTTTGAAGCAAAAGAGTTACTCATTCTATCATCCGTCTACTGAAGCTCTACAACAAGTTCTTTCCGAACTCCCAGTTAAGGTAACCAGTTATATTTGTTTCTGTGTTATTGTCTATTTCCTTGCGAAGCTTAACCAGACAGCCGGCCAATTTTTCTACTTCCTATTAATCCTGTCTCTTACTGCCTACTGTATCAATGCTTTCTTCAATATGATTGCTTCATACAGCAGAGATGCCGAAACCGCTAACGCTGTTGCTGGTATTGGTGTGCTTATTTTATCTATTTACACTGGTTACATGATTCCTTTGCCTAATATGCATAAATGGTTTTGGTGGCTTAGTTTCCTCAACCCTCTACGTTTTGGTTTTGAGGGTTTAATGGCGAATGAGTTTCATGGTCGCAAAATGCCTTGTGATTTATTGGTTCCAAGTGGTGTCGGCTATGAAGACGTAAGCCTTGCAAACCAGGTCTGTGCATTTTCGGGCTCCGTTTCTGGACAATCCTATGTCACTGGAGATGCCTATATATCGACTAGTTACACCTACTCTTGGCATCATGCTTGGCGCAACTTTGGAATTTTGATTACCTTCTGGGTTGGTTTTACCGTTATCAATGCTATTGGTGCTGAATACTTTACTCCTATCCCTGGTGGAGGTGATATGCTTCTATTTAAGCGCGGCCATCTTCCTGATTCAATTGAAGAAGAAGAAGGACAAGTGGCGGATGCTAATGATCTGGAAAATGCCTTGTCTCACAATGAAGGCCAACCTGATGTCTTTTCTTGGCAGCATGTCAACTACACTGTTCCTGTTTCAGGCGGAACTAGAAAGCTTTTGGACGATGTTCAAGGATATGTTAAGCCTGGTACTATGACTGCTCTGATGGGTGAATCTGGTGCTGGTAAGACCACTTTACTTAATGTACTCTCTCAGAGAATCTCCATGGGTGTCATTACTGGTGACATGCTTGTAAACGGCAGACCACTTGATGATTCTTTCAAGCGTTCCACTGGTTATGTTCAGCAACAGGATCTCCATTTAGCCACTGCCACAGTCCGTGAATCTCTCCAGTTTTCTGCTCGCCTCCGTCAACCGTCTCATGTTTCCGATTCTGAAAAACTTGCATATGTCGAAAAAATTATCCGTCTCCTTGGAATGTCTGCATATGCTGAAGCTTTTGTTGGTGCGCCTGGTCGTGGTCTGAATGTCGAACAACGTAAGAAGTTGTCAATTGGTGTTGAACTCGTTGCTAAGCCTTCCCTTTTGCTTTTTTTGGATGAGCCTACCTCTGGTCTTGACTCCCAATCCGCTTGGGCTATTGTTTCTTTTATGCGTTCTCTGGCCCAGGCTGGTCAGTCTATTCTCTGCACAATCCATCAGCCTTCTGCCACCTTGTTTGAACAATTTGATCGTCTTTTGCTTTTGAAGAAGGGTGGTAGAACTGTTTACTTTGGTGACATTGGTCATAACTCTTCTACTCTGACTAGTTACTTTGAGCGCAACGGTTCTCGCAAGTGTGAGTCTTCAGAAAACCCTGCTGAGTACATTCTTGAATGTATTGGAGCTGGTGCTACTGCTTCAATTCACGAGGACTGGGGTGATATTTGGATGAATTCAAATGAGTTTGCTACTACCACTAAGGAAATTGAGAAGTTGCATTATGATCTCCAGCGTCGTCCTGCTAAGGAAGTTACTAAACAGATGACTGCTAAGTTTGCTACCAACTATGCTACCCAGTTTAAGTATGTGTTCCATCGTACCATGCTTCAGTACTGGCGATCTCCCTCATACATCATGGCTAAGCTTGTGCTTATGACAGTTGGTGGTTTGTTCATTGGCTTCACTTTCTACAAGGTTAAGTCATCTATTGCTGGTATGCAAAATGCTATGTTTGGTGCTTTCTTGTCATTGGTTATTTCAGCTCCCTTATCGAATCAGATTGAAAGTTTTGCTGAAGCTACACGCGATTTGTACGAAGCTCGAGAAGCAGCATCCAATACTTTCCACTGGTCCACTTTGCTTCTTTCGCAATTATTCTCTGAAATTCCCTACCACATCCTATTTTCCACCATTTATTTCTGCTGCTTTTACTTCCCTATTCATTATGCAACCACTCCTCACATTGCAGGATACTTTTACTTCGTCTACTGTGTAATTTTCCAGCTTTACTATGTTAGTTTTGCGCTTGCGATGATGTACATGTCCCCTGACGCTGCTTCTGCCTCTGTTATAACCTCTCTGCTGTTCTCTTTCATGCTTGCTTTCTGTGGTGTGATGCAGCCTGTCTCCCAGATGCCTCAATTCTGGACTTTCATGTATAAGGTTTCTCCTTATACCTACTTTGTGCAATCTCTCCTGGGTGTCACTTTACATGACAGGCAGGTAACTTGCCAGGAAACTGAGTTTAGTATTTTCCAGCCCCCCGCTGGTCAGACTTGTCAGGAATTTGCTGGCGCCTATATTGAAGCTGCTACGGGTTACCTGCGAAATAAAGACGCTACGAGTGACTGTGGATACTGCAAGTACACTGTTGGAGACGAATACTTGGCTACGATTGGTATCAAGTATAGTTACAGGTGGCGCAATGTCGGTTTTATGTGTGCATTCCTCATTTTCAATGTGTTTGCCATGCTGGGTCTCTATTACTTATTCAGAGTCAAGAACTGGAGTACCGAGCCTGTTTTTCTTACCAAGATCAAGAGTCTGTTTTCCAAGCCCAAGAAGCCTACATCTGAAGACCAAGTTTCTCCTGATATCTACACTCTCCAGCCTGGTGATGACATGATTGCTCAAGACTTTGACAATAGAGTTCGCTCTAGAAGCATTGCCGCCGGTGATGGCAATTTCCCCGACCCTTTGATCGTGACCAGGGAAAAATAATACTGTTAGCTAATTGGGCGTGGGATTGGAAGTGTGTCCTCCTACAAATCAAGCCCATTATTTTTTATATTTATACCAATCTTTTTATCACTACTAAATATTCTATAACTGAATCCAAATCTAATATACCCAAGCTTTTTTTTTTTTTTTTTGTATCAATTGATTGTAAGGCCATATGGAAAGAATAACGTACTGTATACGTAGACTAGTCTACACTAACTCTACAGTGTATAGTATTATCATTCATTCATTCATGTCCCCAAAGCCAGCGGATTGTCCGTTTGCCGCACAAAAAGAAAATGAAGCGAGTGCTTACGGTTTGAGCCGTATGAGTCTGTTCCTAATGTTAACGTTTTTTTTTTTTACTTTAGACTAGCAGACCCGGCAGGCCTTTCATTGTGCGTCGTGACTCGTGTGTGTGTGTGTGTGTGTGTGTGTGTGTGTGTGTGTGTGTGCGTGTGTGTGAGCGTGAGTGTGCGCCAACTGGGCCACTACGTACTGCCCATGATTTAAAATGAATCATTGCAATTCTTCGAGGGGGTCAACGACGTTAAGAGATCTCTCGGCGCAACTATTTTCCGTTCGGGATTTGAAATTAAGGGGTTTAATCGCGTTTACGTAATGCCAAGCTTGTAAACAGCGCGCGCGCAAGTTAGGACGTACTGTACTGTACAGCTGTACTTCAATCACTGCCGTAGCCGTAGCAGCAGCCGTAGCAGCAGCCGTAGCAGCAGCCGTAGCAGCAACGTTACCGTAAGTAGCAGTTTAGCTGTATCTTTGGATGAATCTAACCGAAATACGTAATCCCCACAATTTTAAAAAAAAATAAAGGGAATTTACAGTGGTCTACACAAAAAGGCTGAAATACGGCTGAGTAAGGCTGAATAAGACTGAAATAAGCCGCACCATCTGCTCGTATTGTAGGCTACTTCTTAGAAATGTGTGTAAACTGGTAGGTCCAGTCAAGTGATTCTAGTCAGATGTCTCTTTCTCAATATATAAATTTTAATGAAACGAGGCTTGTACCGACGAATCATGTGTCTGGAAGCCGAGGTGAAAGCCCGACTCTTAAGTCCATATTGTTAATCTTTACTCCGTAACCTCTCTATAGCGTTAATCTATTGTGTCTGACGTCTGAGATTTTCTTGGAATTGTGCGTGTTCTTGGAATTGTGCGGTTTCTTGGAATTGTGCGTTTTCTTCATGGACTTACTGCTCTTCATGACCAATTAAATCCGTCTGTTGCTCGAAGCATTATATTCATTACTTGAAGAACAATACTATATAAATATCAAACCCTTTCTTCGCCTTCTCTTTATACCTTCATCTGAATTCTATCAGCCTTTCATTTTGATTTACTATATTGCCCATGATTCATGATCCCGGAAATGACCCCAACTCCTCCAAGGAGAAAGTCCTGCATGTCGAGGGTGACGCGCAGGATGTCGAACGTGTTAAGGATATAGATTTGATTGACCAACATCTAACCCGTGCCATGTCTAACCCAGACAACATCGAGCAACTCGAATCTTTGGGTCGCGTTCTTTCAACTCGCCGAATATCTCTCACTGACGCCCAAGGAACTCTTCAATTCGACCCCGAAAATTTTGAGCTAGGCATTCTGCTGAAAACAATTGCATATCAACTCGACGACCAGGGACTTGGCCAAGCTCGCACAGGAATTTCCTTTCGAGATGTCACTAGCAACGGGATCGACGCGGGTGCTGCGTACGGTCCTTCCATGTCGGAAATCTTCCATGCAGTTAAAAACTTGCCAGCTGCAATCCGCAACAGTCGCAAACCCCCACTGCGAAAAATCATTCGAGACATGACTGGTCTTGTTAAAAGCGGCGAAATGCTGCTAGTCCTTGGCCGTCCAGGTTCAGGCTGCACTACTTTTTTGAAAACCATCTCTGGCGAAATCGATCAATTAAAAAGTGTAGAAGGTTCAATTCTTTACGATGGTGTCCCCATGCCCGAAATGCTCAAGACTTTTAAACGAGAAGTGATGTACAACCCCGAGCGTAAGTTATTTTTTATTTATTTCCTTCACAATATTGCTACTTATAAACTAACATTCTCTCTCTCTAGTGGACTTTCATTTTCCCCATTTAACTGTGAAGCAAACTTTAAACTTTGCCGTGTCATCTCGAATCCCCCGCGTTCGGCTTAATAAAATTACCAGAACGGAGTACAGAGACTATCTTACTCATCTTCTACTTACCGTTTTCGGTCTTCGACATACTATCAACACTAAGGTTGGAAACGACTATGTGCGCGGCGTGTCTGGCGGTGAGCGTAAGCGTGTTTCTATTACGGAGGCTCTCGCTGCCCATGCTTCTGTTTATTGCTGGGACAATGCCACTAGAGGTTTGGATGCCTCGACTGCACTCGAATACTCCCAGGCTATTCGGGCAGCTACTAATATTCTGGGTAACGTGGGAATTGTTGCCATTTATCAAGCTGGTGAGAACATCTACACTCTCTTTGACAAGGTCACTGTAATCTATGCTGGCCGACAAGTCTATTTTGGCCCTACAGATAAAGCAAAGAACTATTTTGAGCGAATGGGCTACCATTGCCCACCTCGCCAGACCACTGCTGAGTTTCTCACTGCTGTCACTGATCCAATTGGTAGAACTCCGATGGAGAATTTCGACCCAAAGTCTATTCCACACACATCAGAACAGTTTGAGTCATACTGGAAAGCATCCCCCGAGTACGCTTCCCTTATAAATGAAATCGAAGTTTACGATGCCGCCCATAACCCTGAAGACACCCGTGATAGATTTACCAAGGAGTTCAAGATGAACAAAATGAAGTATCAGCGCCTGAAATCTAGGTATGTCTTGTCCTACAATGCTCAGTTGAGACTGGCTATTACTCGAGGTTTTCAACGTGTTATTGGCGATAAAGCCTTTACTATCACCCATATCTGTGGCTCAATTGCTCAAGCTCTTATTATTGGATCCCTCTTTTACAACATGGGAGACAATACGTCTGCAGCTTTCTCTCGTGGTGGTGTCTTGTTTTTCAGTCTGCTCTACAACGCTCTGTCTTCTTTGGCTGAAATCACAAACTCTTTCTCGCACCGTCCCATTCTCATGAAACAAAAGAATTACTCCTTTTACCATCCGTCAGTAGAAGCTCTTCAGCATTTGTTGTCCGAGTTTCCAGTAAAGCTCATGACTTATATCTGTTTTGGTGTCCTCACATATTTCCTCTCTGGTCTTAATAGGACCGCGGGACAATTTTTCTTTTATCTGCTTATCATGACCATTACGTCGTTTGCAATCGCAGCTTATTTCCAGATGGTTGCTGCCTGGAACACTACATCTGATAAAGCACAGGCAATTGCTGGTTTTAGCGTTATTGTTATTGCTGTTTATGCTGGAGTGAGTATTTTTTTTTTTTCATTTTTTCTTTGACATGACCATGCTAACTGACCATTCTAGTATATGATTCCCATTCCGTCAATGCGCAAGTGGTTCTGGTGGCTTTCGTTTCTCAATCCACTTCGATTTGGATTTGAGGCTATGATGGCCAACGAGTTTCACGGCAAGAAAATGGCGTGTGATATTCTTGTTCCCAGCGGAATTGGTTATGAGGGCGTGTCTATTGTCAACCAAGTGTGTGCTTTTTCAGGAAGCAGAGCTGGAGTTGCTTTTGTCTCTGGAGATGACTATTTGGAAGCTGCACTTACTTACAATTGGAGTCATGCGTGGAGAAATTTCGGGATTCTGATTGTCTTTTGGATTGGATTTGTCGCCCTCAACACGATTGGAACTGAGATCTTGAGGCCAGTTGCCGGTGGAGGTGACGTTTTGTTATTCAAGCGTGGCCATCTGCCTGCCAGTCTCCATGAGGAACATGCAGTTGCTGATCCGTTGGCCTTGAAGTCTAAGCTGACTACACTGAACAAAGGGCTACCAGATATATTTTCATGGCACAATGTCAATTATACCGTTCCAGTGGATGGAGGTCACAGACAATTGCTAAATAACGTTCAAGGTTACGTGAAACCCGGCACCATGACTGCATTGATGGGAGAGTCTGGCGCGGGTAAGACTACATTACTCAACGTCCTTTCACAGCGCATAAACCTTGGTGTTATTACCGGAGACATGTTTGTGAACGGTAGACCATTGGATGATTCGTTTCAAAGAAGAACAGGCTATGTACAACAGCAGGATTTGCATCTTGCAGAATCCACCGTCCGAGAAGCACTTCAGTTTGCTGCTCGCTTACGCCAGCCTTCATCCACTCCTGACAAGGAGAAGTTGGCATATGTGGAAAAGATCATCGAACTCCTTGGTATGACTGCTTACGCTGAAGCTTTTATTGGAGGTGTTGGCCGAGGGCTTAACGTGGAGCAGAGGAAAAAACTTTCTATTGGTGTTGAGCTCGTTGCAAAGCCATCGCTGTTATTGTTTTTGGATGAGCCTACTTCAGGTCTCGATTCTCAGTCTGCATGGGCTATTGTTAGCTTCATGCGGTCCCTTGCTCAGGTCGGTCAGTCTATTCTCTGCACTATCCATCAGCCATCCGCAACTCTATTTGAGCAATTTGACCGACTACTGCTTTTGAAAAAGGGAGGCCAAACCGTTTATTTTGGTGATATTGGCCCCAATTCAGATATCTTGATTAGCTACTTTGAGCGCAATGGTGCTCGTAAGTGCGATAGAACTGAGAACCCGGCTGAGTATATTTTGGAATGTATTGGAGCTGGAGCCACGGCCTTGGTCAAGGAAGACTGGGGAAAGATTTGGGAGGAGTCGCGTGAATACTATTCTACTCACGAAGAAATTGTTGAACTTCACCGTGAGTTGCTAGCTCGACCAGAACAGGATGTTTCTAAGCATCTGAAAGATAAATTTGCTACCGGATTCCCTACCCAACTCAAATATGTATATATGCGAACTGCCCGCCAATATTGGAGATCTCCGGCATACCTCATGTCCAAGGTGATGCTCATGGTAGTTGGAGGTTTGTTCATTGGATTCTCTTTCTACAGAATCAATCACACCATTGCTGGGCTACAGAATGCGTTGTTTGGTGTTTTCCTTATTATTGTCATTTCTGCTCCTCTCTCCAATCAAATTGAGGAATTTGCAGAACAGTCGCGAGATCTTTATGAAGCTCGAGAGGCTGCTTCAAACACATTTCACTGGTCAGCCCTTTTATTATCTCAGTACTTTTCTGAGATACCTTACCACATTTTTTTCAGCTCGCTTCTCTTTTGCAGTTTTTATTTCACGGTGCATTATGACACAGCTCCTCACATTGCAGGATACTTTTACCTTGTGTACTGTGTCTTGTTCCAGCTTTACTATGTGAGTTTCGCCCTCGCTATCATGTACTTTTCACCCGATGCGCCGTCTGCAGCTATTATTACTGCTCTGCTCTTTTCTTTCATGATTGCGTTTTGCGGAATCCTGCAGCCAGTTACACAAATGCCCGGCTTTTGGACGTTCATGTATAAGGTCTCTCCTCACACTTATTTCGTTCAAGGGCTTTTGGGTGTGTCTGTTCATAACAGAGAAATTCGGTGTTCTACTAAGGAGTACAACATTTTCCAACCGCCAAATGGTCAGAAGTGCCAGGAATTTGCTGGTGCTTTTGTGAGTAGAGTAGGAGGTTATCTAAACAACCCTGACTCTACGAGTGATTGTGCTTATTGCCGATATTCCATTGGAGATGAATATCTGGCCACGATCAATGTTAATTACGACCACCGCTGGCGCAATGTTGGGTTTTTGTTTGCGTACATTATTTTCAACATCGTTGCCATGTTGGGGCTTTATTACCTCTTCCGGGTCATGAAGTGGAAGCCATCATCTTTATTCAGTAGAAAGAAGTCTGCTAAGATTGATACTGCATCTGTACCAGACAGTGGCTCGAGCGAACTTGGAGAAAAGTCCAAGAGAGGTTTGGAAAATGACCAGCAGATTGTGTCAGAAATCGATGCCTTTTCGAGTTCTCAACCCCATCTGGATCCCATAATACTGACTAAATAATATACCATATACCAGTATCGCGATTGACCTTGTGAGATACAAGTACAGTAGCTTTTTTTTTTAAATCTATAGTATATAGTTAAATTTAATTGAGATAATTTTTGAGCTCAAATTGCAGAATAGATTATATGTACGAGGAACTGGAGGGGGAGAACCAGAGGGTGAGAGATGAGGGATATTTACAGGCAAGGAAAGAAATCAAGAGACAATCAAAAGACCATCAAGAGAGACAGAGTGGATTGAAACATGGGAAGGTGAGAGGGGAGGCCAGTTGCAAAAGGGCAAACCCCTCAAGATCGAAGGTCATTTTTTTATTTTATTTCGTTGCCGACGAAGCATCCCCGGCTGCTGCCTCGCCCGTTGGATGACCTTTCAACTCCAACTCATACTTCAGGCGTTCCATAGCACGGTAAACTTTACTTTGCAGATAAAAGCTTCCTCCCTTTTCCTTCGAGTTGACTTCAAACAAGTGATCGTACTTTTTTTGGAGGGACGGCAGTTCCAACTTCGACGCCTCCACGTTCAGAATCTTGCAGGCCTCATCAAAGTTGATTCCACCCGTTTTGTGGCGCGTAGCTTGACTGGCGCTTGCCCGAACGCTGGCGCTGGAGGCTTGTCGGTATGCCTCTGCGAATGCTTTTCCGAAAACCTGGGTTCCGGTAATTATTACTTGTACGAGTAGTCGGTGGGCCTGGTTGAGTTTGTGAGTAAGTTGTTTGCAAAAGTGAAAAAAAAAAAAATTATCCTGCTACTAACCATTATTGTGATATGTTAAGAGCTATTGACAGCGGCTGCTTCGGAGAAAGAGACACAGAGAGAGGAACACGGTCAGTGATTGGTGGCGATGGCGGGTTTGAGGACAACTGAATGAGAGTATTAAAAATTTTAAATTGTTCACGATGTCACGAAGCTGTTGTTGTACTGTAGTTGGTTGACGAAAAGTAATAATACCATGACTCATGGATAACGTAATAATAAATCACGTGCTCTACTGTTTCTGTGCCATAAACGTTGTTACACTTGTGCAGTAAATTCAAACTGTAAATTTTTCTGTTGTTAAATTTCTCTCTCCCAACCATTATTTCGCTGTTCCAAATACATTTCCAGTGCGAGTTGGCTGGCTGCCTGCTCTAGAAGGGAAAAAAAAAAATTCTCTCAGCAATTTATTCTAGACGTCTGCCAGCGATGCCGCCCCCTCCTCCCCCCTTTGCACGCAAAATAAAAAGTTAAAAAAACCAAAATTACCAAGATCAAGCAAAGCAAACACAAGTATACAAGTAGTATTAAATGCCACTAATTATTTCATTCTCAAAGATTATAACGAAGCTCAACAGCCCTCATGAACTCAGCAAAAGTTAACTCGTGGGTAATTTTTTTTTTTTGTTTTGTTTTTGGTTTGAATTTCCTCCCCTTAATTTTTTTTACTCAGCTAGAAAACTGTTTTCCCATTGCTAGTTCAGTCAGCCATGGTTCCATCCTCCGTAGTAAGTGTTTGATGCTAATTAACCCCATTTTGATCGCAAGAACGGGCAAAGATTCACAAAAATACTAAAAATGCGCAACAGCCCTTGAAGAAGGCACCTGCAAAAAGAAGAGCCTGAAAAAAATGGTTCTGCCAGCTGTTCCTCTGCGCTGCTGTTCCTCTGCGCTGCTGGTGGTGGTGGTGAGTTTCTTTGTGTCAGTGGCGTTTTGCTGCGTTTTGCTGCCATCCATGGGGGCAAATTAAAGAGCACTACATACGT
>JAJMKT010000297.1:0-28415 GCA_030563985.1 Geotrichum restrictum
ACACCCCCCTGTGTCGCCCTTAGTGATCCCTTCAGGCATCAATACCAGCCAACTAAGAGCCTCCAGACAGTCAGATTCCCCGTCGACCCCAAAGTCCCCCAGCCATCAGCGCCAGACCTCAATTGCAGACATGCTGGCCACGCCTCCACCCCTTTCCTCTGAATACCACTCCAGACGCAGAAGTTCAAATGCTAGTAACCGCAGCAGCGACGATGGCTCATCCGTAGCATCCCTCGCACCAACACCCTCAGGTGCCTCAGGAACCACCTCCACCCTCCCGTTGGACTGGCAAGACGTGCAAATGCTCGATCTCGTACAGCCAGAACACCTTGTCTTTGTCAACGGTGACACCTCAGTCGAAAACGCATTTGATATTCTTGCCCAAAACCAATTCACATCCCTGCCAATCAAATTGAACCCCACAGATACAACTATTGCCGATACCTTTGACTACGCGGACCTCAATGCGTACCTGCTGCTTGTGTTGGGCCGCATTGAACCGGTTGGAACATCAGCAGAGACGCTGGAGCTGGTAGCGCGGGCGCGCTCCGGACGTGTCGTGCCAGTGCAGTTTGCGGCTCAGATTGGCGAAAAGAACCCGTTTATGACGCTAAAGTCAACAGACACAATTGCAAACGCTGTAGAAGTGCTGGGCAATGGCGTGCACCGATTGGCAATTGCCGATGCGGCTAATGAGAACGTCGTGATTGGAATTCTAAGCCAGCGGCGCCTGATCCGATTCATTTGGGAAAACGGTCGACTTTTCAAGTCGCTGGAGCCCTTGTTCCAAAAGTCGCTGGCGGACTTGGGCATTGGCTCGAAGTCGGTCATCTCCATTCACGGAGACGAGCTTGTAATTGACGCGCTGCAAAAGATGCACGACGACGGCGTGTCTTCGCTGGCGGTTACGGACTCGAGCAACAATCTGCTCGGCAACATTTCCATTGTGGACGTGCGACTCGTAACAAAAGCGTCGCAAAAGTCGCTGCTCCGATCCACGTGCAAAAACTTCCTCAGCGTAATCCTCAACAAGCGCGGGCTTGACGACGGCAAGGACTCGTTCCCCGTATTCCACGTCACGGCCGAAACGTCCTTGGGACGCACTATTGCCAAGTTGGTTGCTACCAAATCGCATCGCCTGTGGATTGTGCAACCGCCCACGGCGTCGGAGCCCCACAGCTCGGTCGCGTCCAGCGGAAACACGGCTGGCCAGCTCACGGGCGTGGTGTCGTTGACTGATATCTTGTATACGCTCGCGAAGCATGCGGGCAAATCGGACAAGCTGGATCCGCAGGCCGCGCGCCGGCAGCGCCGAAGATCGTCGTCGAGTAGTGTGCGGTCTGCGGCGTCGCTGGAGAGGTTTAGGCGGAGTGTGTCGATAGACCGGGGGGTAGCTGGGCGGGAGCCTAGGGAGCCTCGCAAGTAGATTAGACGTGTTTTGCAAAAAAAAAAAAAACTTGTCAGCACTAGAATTAGTATTATTAGTAGATATTTAATAGATTTAGCACTCTTTTCAATTAAGAGATATAGGTTGAGGTGGATGTGGCGAGGGCGGTGAAGACTCTGAAGCGTATACTATGCTCAGTATGCTGGAGTTAGTAATTGTCAACTGCACACAGACTGACGATACTGAGCCGACTTCTCCACGCCTTGTCTATGGGATACTAGGTCTTTTAGTCCAATCATATTCATGTAAAACTGCATTAAACTGTGTTACAGTAGTCCAGTAAACTCCAGTAAACTCCAGTAAACTCCAGTAAACTCCAGTAAACTCCAGTAAACTCCAGTAAACTCTAGTAAACTTCAGTAAAGGTTAACTTTGTTTAGTACGTATAAGACTTTGGACTCGGACTAAGCCTCATGAGCCTATAGGAAGTCTTACGACTATTGCAGGCATATGAACATTGAGCATGCGTAGCTATAGCTAGTCTGATAGACTACTTACGTATTATTACAATTGGGAACGACCGGTACAGGACCTACAGGGGTTGATCACGAAAAACATGAAGCATTAAATACGAAGCACGAAGCACGAAGCACGAAAGTAACAAGTGAGAGAGATACATTTTTTTTTTTTCATTTTTAAATCTTTTTAACAAACATCTACCATAAGGTCCCTTAAGGTCCCGTAACCAGTTAGACTACCGGTATATAGCTATAAAAGCAGAGTCCAATGTCCATAGCTAGGAGATTGATGTCTTTATAACGCCGCACGTGTATATATTATCATATGTATATTTGATTTCGGTCCTGGTACAGTGACTACAGTGACTACAGTCTAATATTTTTTCAGACTCTAGCAGTCTGCTACGGTAAATCTACTTCAATCTACCAGTACTAGTACGTGGTGACTCGTGAGTCATATGCATATGGTCCTTTACAAAGTTTACAAAGTTTACATCCATGGGCCATTTTGGCAGATCTCGAGTTCATTTGCAATTAATGGTCAAATTTTGGTCTGAGAGAGGTTTTCTTTTATAAAAATTGTTCAAATACTGCACAATGTACTGTACATATATCGAATATTAGTGATAGCCGTATATATAGGGCATCTCGATCACTTGCACATAACTTGCATGCCAAAGGACCGGTTGCACTCGTACTCATGATAATCCTGGTCATATTGCAAAATTAGTCCTAATCCTCTCTCCTTGTCTTTGCAATTGTCCTTGTTCAACGCGTACAGTACATATATACACTCTTTATTATAAGCCTTTAATACTAGCTGTAGCCTGTAAGAGTTTTCGACAAATACGTAGATCGATGTGCTGGCCATGTCTGTAATAGCTATATAGCAGCTTATAAGCCTTAGCCTTAATTAGCGTCGAGAACATATCATGAATCAGATCTACTCTTGAATATATTTTCCTAAGCTTCTCAAGAGATCTTTTTTTTCAAACTCTTTCTCTTCACCCTCGCAGATCCATGATCATCTAGAGTCGCGAACAGAGAGACTACGTACGACTACGACCACTCACCCCCACCCACAACCATGCTTTCCTACTCACCCATCTTCAGCCACCAGCGGTACAGCTCGGCCCTCACGACATCCCTATTCCTCCTAACCATAACACTACTACTCATGACAGCAACTCTCACTTCAGCAGACTCCTCAGGGTACACGTCCACGGACGAATCAGTATGGGACAACACACCCGTAATAAAACTAACGCAGGCCAACTTCAAGTCCCGCGTACTTGATACCAACCACTTGACAGTCGTTGACTTTTATGGCAAGTCGTGTATTTACTCGAACCTTTATCAATCGCATGTGATCATCACGGCAAGGAAGTTGGCGGGAATCGCGAGGGTCGCGGCCATTGATTGTGAGGATGAAGAGAATAAAGGGGTCTGTGAAGAATATGGCATTGAATTGACGCCGACTGTGAAATTGTTCGGGCCAGGAATTGGAGACGACAAGGAGGACAACAACAACAACAACAACACCAACACTAATGCTCAACAAGTAAACCACCCAGTACAAGTGATTGAAACCTTTAAAGGAATAGTCTACTCAGACAAAATGACAGCCACAGTCCTCAAAAAAGTCTCAGATTTGGAACCCATCACCATGATTTCTTCACCCTCACAAGCCCACGACTTTGCACAAGCAACCGAAAAGACCAGAATAGTTCTCTTGTCTGGCAAAGGAAGACTTCCTCCAGCCTTGTACCGCTCGCTCGCTATTGACTTTAAATCGCCACAGGTGGTGTTTGCTTATAGCACTCCGGACCTTGTAAACAGTCTTGTCCAGCGTCTTAATATTGACAAATCGTCCCTCATCAGCAACAGCAACAGCAAGAGCAAGAGAAACGGCAACAGCTCAATTCTTGTCTTGCCATCTAATGGCCTGAAACCTCATTTATACAAAAATGCCCTCAAAAGAGGTCCCATGGTCAAATTTTTAAGCAAATTCGCGCTCCAAACTGACCCTTTACAAGGCACAAGACGCAAACCCCCAGCCGTTGTTCCAGGATCAATCTCTGGCATCAACAGCAACAGTGACAGTAACAATGGCAATGGCACCATTGAAAAAGCCTCCCGCGCCGGAATCACCACCACGACGCTAGCCTGGAACACAGACACCGTAATCACACCCCTCTCCGGGGCCCCCAAACTCCAAATTGACCGAGTCTATAGCTTCCAAGAACTTCACGCAAAATGTTTCTCTCCCTTGTCATCATCCCGGCCCTGCCTAATTGCATCCATTGGAGCCCGCCATCTTCTCGATGCCATGCGGATGCTAACCAACGCGCGGAAAGCCGCTAGCGCCGCTGTACAAGACTCAGTCCAAATGGTTTACTTTGTCGACATGAACGCAAAGGACGATATTCAAACCATGGCCCAATGGCTTGGGTTGGCGCCTTACCCAAGGTCGTATGTGCCGGATACGGAGGAGCCCAGGATCTGGTATCACCCGACGACTGTCGTGTATGTGAATGCCAAGGAGGGGTGGCAGGTGGGGTTGCGGGAACGGTTTGCGGGTGTGAGTCCCGTGCAGGAGTTGATGGATGCGTCGTGGAGTGGGACGAATGTGGATCGAAGAGTGCCGATTTCAATGGATTTTTTTGCCAAGTTTGGGGAGATGGAGGAGGAGTTGAATGAGCACATGAATAAGAGGAAGAAGCAAGAACATGATGAGTTGTAGGCAACTTGTAGGGGTAGACTAGATATACTGCACAGTAACTGCAGTACTATAGTCTATAGAGATTTAGGTGGTCAGCAAGTACAGTATTATTTACAATCTCTAGCCAAACGCAACAGTATAACAATAAGAGACATGCAATTTGCCCTCTACAGCGAAATTCGCAAACAAATTGGCGAGGGGCTCATCCAAAGCAGGAGAAAAGCTTGAATTTACATAACAAAACAGGGACTCAGAAGGTTTGCACTTGAGTTGTTTACGCATAAATCGTAGGAGAACTTGGAATTGTTGGGCGCCAGAGATTCGGTAGACTGTTTGTTTGAGGGAAGGGGTGGAGCCAATTGCGCGTAGAGCGATTGTTACTTTGTTAGCGGCATTGGAGGTGGCGTTGGCGTTGGCATTGGAGGGAGTGGTGGTATTAGTGGAAGGTAAAGTGGGGAGTGCAGATAGTAGAGGTCGTGAGTAGTGGTCTAGGATTTGTGTGGCGCTTGTAGGCAGCGAAGTGAGAATAGTGGATGCAGAGAGCGTAAACAACGGATCGTGAGGAGAGTCTTCAGGAATTGAGTCTGAAGGTAGGTCTGAGGGCGAGTCTGAAGGTGAGTCTGGAGACTGAGGGTCATTTTGGTTGTTCATTGTGATGTGAATGTGATGTGAATGCGATGTGAATGCGATGTGAATGCGAATATTGTGAATATTAGAGAGGTTGATTGTGATTGTGATTGAGGTTGTTTGAGGGATTGATGGAAATGCAAATTGAATTTAAAATACTGTAGTATAGTATACTAAGTAGTAAGTAGTAAGTAGTAAGTACTGTACTGTAAAAAAAAATTACTTAACCTCAACTTTACCTTCACTCTCACCGTTAACCTGATCATTAACCTCCTTCTCAACCTTTTTCGTAACTTCAACCTCCCCATTGTTACTAACCCAATCCTCAAAAGACCCTATACGTAGTTAACGTTAGCTAACCCAAAAAGAAATCACACACAAATAAAAATAATAATAATAACCAATTAGCAATCGATATCTCGCGCGATCATTATTATAATTAATTGCAAAATGTATTGCAAATCAACAATTCATGAATTCGAAATCATGAAATCAATCACAGCAAAAAAAAAAAAAAAAAAAAACTCACCTTTATAATCGCCTCTCTTTTGATACCCGAAAGTGCCTGCCAATTCCTCCGCCGTCGAACTCATTCCAGCCACCGACGTCGCAGCTGCCTGATCAGCACCCTCATGTGCACCATCATCAGCAGCAGGTCCACCACCCCCACAATAAAACACAAGCTCACTATCCAACGCCGGTTTCACAACCCCAAACGTCTCCAAAAACACCTCTTCATCAAGACCCAGAGCTCCAGGTGAAGACATGTATGGGATGTTTATGGATGTAGGGATATGACCCTGCGCAAAACTTTTGGGTTCACGAACGTCTATTAGTTGGGTATTGGGTTGTTGCCCGTTTATTATGGGGAGCAAGTCTTTGTAAGTGTAGAGTTTTGCGGGCTTGTCGGAGGAAAATGGGGAGTAGTAGCGGCAGCAGCGCCCATTGGAGGAGGAGGAGAGGAGGTAGGCAGGCTTGCTGGGTAAGCGGAGGGGTTGTAAGTATTGTAAGGAGTGTAAGGACCGTAAGGACCTTTTACTGGCAGACATGAACATGATTAAGAAGAAGATGTGGTTGACTTTGTTGATTTGAGATTGGTTTTTATAAAAAAGTTTGAAAAGTAAAAAAGATTTCATGTTTATTAAATACTTCCGAAAAGTTGAGAAAACCGCCATTGAATTATTGTGCCAGCGATCGATATCTCTCTAAATGCGCGTAAGGACCCTCTCTCTCTCTCTCTCTCTCTCTCTCTCCAACTGAGTTAACGCAGGCACTATAAGGCCAGTACAGTACAAGAATATATCCCGCAGACACAACAACAAACATCAGGCCAGACAATTTGATTTTATCAAAACAAACTGCAGGGACAGAGAGCAGCTACAGTATGTACAAATATTTCAACCAATAACAAATGTCATTAACCATTGTAGAATTACTCTCCTCCTCCCTCTTCCTCCGATAATCACCAGCTGTGATGAATTTCACTGGCCAGACGTCATCATCCTCTCTTATAATACCGGTGGCCACATCACTCTCTCTACTTACTGTAAGTACAGTACTACCACTTGGGAAATATCCGAATCACAATCATCGACCCACTAACCGCAGCCACAAGAAACACCACCGCCATAATATAAAACCACCACCCAATCGCAGTCGACCGCTGATACTCATTCAACTTACTCCCCACGCGGCCCATCACTCCCGACGACCTTTCCAGGGACCCCGCCGCGCCCTCCATCACAGCAGTATCTAACGCCAACTTTTCCGAAAACGAAATTGCGTCGGCTTTAATTGTGCGTACTAATTTGAGGATATCGGTGCTGAGGGTGTCTTGTGTGGATTGTTGGATGGTGAGTTTTTGGTCTAGGGAGAGTGGGTTGCCTTTTTCTGTACTTGATGATGGTGACGATGCTGGTTTTGTTGTAGAGGTGGTGCTGGTGGTGCTGGTGGGTGAAAGTGGAGATGATCCTGGGTGTGAAGTTACATCGAATTGTTGCTGATGCTGTTGCCGCTTCAGAACCCGTGCTCTTTCTCGCTCATCACTCAGATGAGCCCTCACTAACGTTTCAGCTTCACTCGCCTTAGCGCTGACTTCAGCCAACCTTGCTCTAAGAGCAGGCACCGGGGACGCCGTTACAGGCATCATTGTATTACTTGTTGCTGATGACCCAGACAACTGGGACTTTGATGACTGCAACCGCTCCCGCTGCTGTAAAGAAATAACAACATTTCGGGCCAGGTCTGTATTCTTTGAAAGTTTCGTAAGTTCGGCCGAAGCCAGAAACCAGTCGTCGTCTGTACGTTTGGGTTTGATAATGGTAGCCGCAAACAGGTCGTCGTCATCGGTGTCGTTGACGGCGTGGGCATTACTGGTTGAGGGTTCTGATTCTGTAAATGCCGTCACATCATTGTCAACGGTATCAAAGGACTTGGGTAGAGAGTTGGCGGTGGTTTCGAGGTGATCTATAAACGTGGCAAGTTGACATGAAATAAGTGTTGACATTTTTTTTTGGTGGTGTTTGGTGGAGAGAGAGAGAGAGGGCGAAATGAAGGTGGGAATAGAAAATGAAAATGGGAATAGGAAAAGGCTTACAAGAATATACAATTGCAACACCGTTAAAACTATACGCAATGTCAAATAACTTCAAATAACAAAATAACAAATACCAAATACCAATAACAAATAGTAACAAACAAAATAAAATGAAATAGAAATGTTCAAAATGCAAATGCCAACTGTTTTTTTTTTTTTCACATCACACAAGTCCCCCTCCTCAAAGACTTATAGTAGACCGCTCATCAGCCCAATTACTGTTCAAGAACTCCAACAAGTCCACCGCATGCGGCATTCCCATCTCATCTTCTTCACCATGTCCTCCCTGAGTTTGCTGCTGACTTTGAATCTGGTTCTGATGATGCTGGATGTCATCCTCAGGACTCAATGGCTCATCATAACTAAAACTCAACGACAACAAATTGTTGTCCTCACTTATCAAGCCAGGCGTTTGTGCCTGCCCCTGACCACCCTGGAACGGAGCACGAGTCACGAAATCAAACATGTCAATTGAATTCATGTGTGCGAAAGCAGACGACGACGACGACGATGATGTCGACGATGATGAAGACGACCGCCGTCTGTCTTGCGTTCTGTCTTGCTGCTGCTTGTTCCGGCTGCTACCACTGTTAAGCTGTTGTTGCTTGTTGGTGTTGGTGCTGGATGATGCTATCGAATTCAAAAAAAGTAAATCGTTTATAGCATTGTCGCGAAGACTCACATAGGCATTGGACTTCCTGCTAGACTCATGGTGATCCTCTTCAAGCACCGCAGGAGGAGGCGTCAGCTGAGGGATCGTCATGCTTTCTCGCTGCTTAGTCGACGTCCGCCGTTTTCTTGGTCCTCCCTTGACCTTTTCCTCAACATGAACCAAACTACCCGCAGCATCCGACGCTTTGCGATTCACCACATTCAACAGCGTGTCGCAAATATCCTCAAACCGCTGGAAGGACTCTGGCGTCAACGCACCGGGGCGCCTTAACTGCACATCAGAGTACAAGTGACTCATGGCAGAAGACATGACCCGCTTAATATCCGACAACAACGCCCCGCCCTTAGAGTAGTCAATGGCTCCATACAAAACCAAGGCCCCAAAGAATACATTGGCTCGCGAGGGATTCAGCGGAATCGTGGGAATCACGCTACGCGCCTTCAAATAGTTGCCCACTTGAATCAAGATTTTGGCGCTCTGCATCACCGCAACGCAAGACGCACTTCCACGCGTCCCCGCATTCGTGCCCAAAGAGGGTGCTGAAATCGCTGGCATGTGAATGAGAATCCGTGCGTAGTGATAAAACATAAGTAAGAGCGGCGACTTTTGGTGCACCGGCGCGAGCACTGCAGTGGGCGCACCGTTGGCAAAGTTAAACTTGAGGTCCGAGGGCAACTCACGGCGCCACGACTCGAGCTGGTCCTCCAGCATCACCACCGTCTTGTACGGGTGCGTCTCAATGGACGACGAGTAAATGGTTTCGAGAATGTTGGCCAGACACTTTGAAAAGTGAATCACGCTGAGCGGGCAGGACATTTGCGTCATGGCACCTTCGTTTTCGGGAGCGGCCTCACCGCGAAGCAGCTCGTCGTCAATATTCAGCGGGAGTGCGCACTCAATGTCCGAGTCGCCAAGAAGGCGGGGTGCACCCAGCTGCGCCGCCGAAAAGCAGTCAAGAGAATAAGTGACCCAGAAGAGTCTGCGCCGCATTTCTTGGTCATAGAAAGAGAGTCGGCTGCCATTGGGTAGTTTTAGCGACTTGTGGCACCGATGCAGACCCAATCTCTGTGTCATGCTTACGGCCATCATTCGGTAATGCCATACATTGTCCATATTACCGGTGTGCAACGAGTAAAGCTCCGCGAGAACTAGAGCCTGCACAGTAGCGAGAGTGGGGGTGGTTTGCAACTGAGCGGTTAGGGCACGCTGCCAGTCCTGTTCGAGCTTGGCAGACTCTGCCATGGCATGAGACGACTTGTCCTTTGACGCTAGTGATCCCAACGAAAGCACAAGTAACGCCACAATCAAAAACATTTCCTTGCCCTTGAGTGCGTCAAAGTTGTTTGTGGCCTCGGCAGAGGCGAGCAGGTTCATGACCGACTGGTATTCCTCCAAGTAAGCGTATTGGTCAAGCACAGCAAAAACAGTATTCCATTCGTGAAAGTAAGTTGATGTTAGCTTATCGGCGGTCATGCGACTGGGAATGGCAAACGTAGAAAAAAAGGAGCTCTGCTGCTCGAAGCCAGGAGAGGCAACCATAGAGGAGGGAGTAGGAAGAGAATCTGGTGAGGCGGGAGGTGCCGAGTGCTGGGGATGAGCGTCAAGGTTTTCAAACAGCTTGGCGACCTGCGGAAAGATTGGCAGGTTTTTTGTTTTTAGCTTTTCCAAGAAGGCTTCCATGAACACGCCACCCGCTGCGGACCCTTTGTACGAGCCATCATCGAGTAGGGTATTAATTTGGTGCACGACGTAAGCTTCTTCCTCATCTTCATCGTGTATTGAGGGCGCTTTTTTCACTGTAGTAGCGGTAGTTGGCGAGGCTATTTTAGGCGATGTGTGGTTAACGGACTCGACTTTCGCGAGCATTTCCATTTGCTCGTCTTTGATGTCAAGGAGGTTGAGGAGTTTGTTGTTTTCTGTTTCCAGTTGGCGCACGCGGTCTTCGAGGGACTCGGTGTAGCCTCTGGGGAATGCACGTCGGGAAAGCTTATCGGAGGTTTTGCATTCAAAGCCCACGGTTGAGCACTGGGAGCAGTGAGGGCGTTTGCCGTCGCACTTTATCTTTTTTGAGCGACACCGATCACAGGCCTGGGCAATGCGGTCAGTGTGACTGCCTGGAGTCTTGATCATTTTCCTGTTGCGAAGAGTTAGAGGGCCGCTTAGGGGTGAATAAGGTTAGAGAGCAAGAGTTTCAACACATACCATGCTTGGGCGCCATCAGGCATTTTAAGGGAGTTGTCGGTTGTTGGTTGTTGGTTGGGATAGTTATTAGTTAAAGAAGTAATCTTCAAGAGATTGAAGAGGGAAGTCGCAGGGTCCTCAGTAGAAACGTCAAAGGGTCAGTAGCCAGTCAAAATGGTGATGATTTTTGGATTGAAAGTCTGGGGTGGCCCTTTCGAGATATATATACACTTTTAGTGGGGATAGAGGCAGGGTAACGCTGTGGGGATTTCCGGAGAGCCGAAGTGCGTGAAATATTAAAATAAACAAGCGCTGGCATCTGCACCTACAGTACAAATAAGTACTGTACGCTTTTTACAGCTGTTGCAACTACAGTAATAATATAATAAGCATCGATATCTGTCGCTTCATATGACTTTTCAGATGAGACTCACGAGAGAGAGCTAGCTAGCTTCGGTTGTCGACTCTGGCGATATCAAGAGCTCGCTCTAGATGCTGCTGCTGCTGCGCTTTGAGTCAACCCGCGTGTTAAGAGCGATGGAGGGCGCTTCTACCCCAGCCAATGCTGACATCAATCTTATGTCAGTGAACTCTGGGGTAAAAAAGAGCAAAAAAAGCAAAAAAAGCAAAAAAAGCAAAAAAAGCAAAAAAAGCAAAAAAAGCAAAAAAAAGCAGCCCTTTTTCTTTCCATTATTACCCAATTAGGCTCTCTTCCATCGCTCCGGTCGTATGAGACTAAGGCAACCGCTGAGTAAGCAGCAATTTAGCTGTGGTTTGGGAAACTTTGGGCAAGTAGGGAACTGTTAAAGATGCCGAATAGAGGAATTTAGTGGAAAGAATACGCAGCAGAGTGCATGATTATATAATCAATATATGATTATATAATTATACGTACTGTACAGTATGCTGAGTAATAAAATAATATTATCATCAGCTGTCAATCACCGAGACAGTCGCAAGACTCGAGACTCGTGTTCATGATGATCAAATTTTAAATATGAAGAGAGATCAAGGCTGTTTTTTTTGAGATTCAAATTGAGAGGGTCACACAACTTACGACGATTCTTGAAATCTTACGAGCAACTTCAGACAAACAATTCAAGACATTTTAGACGACACCTATAGTTTATAATTCAATTACTTTTATTTTATATACAGCCGCACTTAAGCGAGGGGATAACCTTATAAACTTACCAGTTGAATAATGGAGAGGTTATAACGTTGCCACGGTTGGAACTTGGAGGTAACATGGAGCACAGAACAGTACAGTTTAGGTCTAAGAGTCTAATAGTTGAACTGCAATATCAATTCAATTCAATTCAATTCAATTCAATTGGCACAGCAGATCTCACGGTATTAACTTGCAAAAGTCTTGCAGCTACATGTATTAATTAAGAGCGTGATAGTCGGTCAATTGGCCAAGATATCGACCTAGAATATAGGGAGACTAAGGGAGTCACACAGTGCTATTCTGGCATTTATTAATTTATAATTTGCATAGCTAGACCTAGACAACAAATTTTGCAGCCCTGACGAGCTCTAGGCATACGTCCGGGCTATGACTCAGTAATAAACAAATCCTTATAGGTCGACCGTCAACTGCTCCTGTGGGGTGAGCTTTTTGTAAAATGCTTTTGTAAAATGTTTTTGTAAATTTTTGTATTGGTCCACATGTAGCTTAGTCGTCTGACTGTCAGACTGCTGATAGGCTATCATAGGCGTATACCGGTATATACTCCAGATTTTCATACTGTATTTATGAGACTTTAGACTTCGGACTTAGACCAACTCCACAGTATACGCGTTGGCCTATAGCTCAAATTAGTCCAATGCATGCATCAACATCAACATCAAATGCATCCAATGCGCATTGACTTTTTTAAATTTAAAGAGGGGTCATTTCTGTGCTAACGTAATTAGGATAGGCGCATACTAATTGGGTAATTTTATTGTCATTATGTAATCTTTACAGTTAATTACGTAAAATATATGTAATCTTTGTTTTACAGCTGGTACGTATACCGGTAGTACACAATAGCTAGTCAAAGATTACTCATCAACGGCTATGTATACGTCATGTCGGAGCCTTTTAATTCGTCAGCCGTCCGGGTAAAGCTCCTCGATCTTTATACAGCTGCAGATCGACCATCGCGAGTCATCGGAGAGTCAGACGGAGACTGTCGGAAGTTGTTGTCCTACTTCCGATGTTGTTCCGAATATTAATACTGAATTAGTTCCGTTCCGAGTTATCTACCCGGAGCTTTACTAGGCCTAGGCACGACCGGCCGGTCTACATGTTCCATGGCACACAAATTAATATTCCTAGCTAGTATTACTACTGCGTGCATCTTAGGCTACTTCATGCTTGTATTATCAGTAAAAACTAGTCTACCTCTATCATTATCATATGTGTGGTCATCATCGTGATTCGAAATGAATGAATAAATAAAATTATTTCGTCTTCTTAACGACTTGGTCTTCTCCCTGCTGAACGCCTTGAACACCCTTTCCACCCTTCAAAAACGTATGTCTTTTTGCCGTCGCCGGCGTCTCTGTTCCCAAAACATAGTCCCAGTGCCTAAACGACGACGAGTAGTTGCCTACAAAAAACTTGTGGTGGTCGTCGTGGTGGTCAGCGCCAGCCCACAAGGGGAAAAACGTATGCAGCGACCACGGGAAATCGTAGCCAGAGTGGGCGTCAATAGCCTGGAAAAGGCGCATCACGACCCAGCAAATGATCGTAACAAGGTGCAGGTTGCCAAACACATAGGCCCACAGTAACGGACTGCCCACAGTGCCCAGGCCAGTGACAGCGACTTCAATAGGGTGAGCGTACTCGGCAGTCAACCCAAATGGCGCGGCGTACTTGTGGTGCTGCTTGTGGACGTGCTTGTAAAGAGGGCCGTAGTGCAAGGCTCGGTGGAACCAGTAGTGCCAAGTATCTTCCATGAAGAAAAAGGCGGCGACCTGGAGCGCAAACGTTTGGAGCGTTGGGAAATTGCTTGAAATGTCGATATCAAAGAACGTACAAATGGGCTGGAACCCAAAGATGGGGATAGCCTCGACGAACGTGTGGGCGAGGAGGACGTCCTTGAGGCATTCGAGCTGGTCAGCGGTACTGGGGTACTTTGTTTCCTGAATCTTGTATTTTTTAAAAAACGGCAGCCGATCCAGAATCATCCAAGGCGCGCTTCGACCGAAATACACAATCTCGTGGACAATGAGAAACAAAAACCCGGTTGCGAGGAAATCATTATTCCACCACGAGTAGTAGTTTCCCCAAGCATTCTCGATATGGGCCACTAGAAAGTTGCCAGGTTGAACCAGCGTGTCGTACAAGGCTGACAAGGCTGACACGGCTGTCAACGTAGTAGAAGAAGTTGAATTCATGGTAATGTCTCTATACCTGAAGGGAATGAAGTGAATAAAGGACAACAAGAAGAAGGAGAGAGAGAGAGAGAGAGAAAGAATGAATGAATGAATGAAGGGAAGAAAAAAAGGGAGTGGCCTCGATGCTGGTTTTATATTGGAACCGTTTGACAGGTGTGGTTCGTGTTCGGATCGTTCAGGAGATGGTTCTGTCGTTTGTCCTCGTATTTTGTCGTAAAACGCGATAAACACGTTGTTGGTAAACGTTGGTTGGGAATATTTGTACGTAATTCCACCAAAATTAAATATCAAATCACAACAACAATTGTAACTGAGCAGTTAACACTTAATGTATCCCTCGTACTGTATTTGTTATCAAGAGTCTTGACGGACTGACTACCCGACAGTTCAACAAAAGGCCCCAAGAAACATGCAATTTTACTACAGAGCGCTCCATATTGCGTATAAAAGCTTACTATATTACAAGGGAATACCAAGACCTACTACCATCCTATCACAGCATTTCTATCACAACATTTCTATAATTACTCTACACTCCATTACCACTTTCTGCTCGGACCTTCAACGACTTCAAATCCCTCAACTCGCTCACCGTCTTGATATTCTCAGCCCTTGCTAGCGACCGATTCAGCGTGCTTCTATTCTTCTCCTTCATCACATGCCTCAATACATTCAGCAGGTACCCACTTAACCGCTCCACAGGCCACGACTCTGGCGTGCGCACAAGCACTTTACTCAAGTCAAGTTGGCTACCATGGAGCTCGAGCAGGTTCCTCGTCCATTGGGTTTGAACAGTTTCGGGTTCCAAGTTGAGCGTTTCGTCGTATAGGATTGAAAATAGCTCGTTTTGTGTCGTGCTGCTCGCCTTCTCGTCTAGCTCGTCTTGTAAATTGCGCCGGCTGCTGTTGCCTAGCACAAGTGCGCCATGCTCACAGTAACTGATGGATTGCTCAAAGTCTTGTAACGAATGGCACAGGATTCGTATGCACCGCTCGCGGAGACCCATTTGACTGTACACCACGCAGAGCTCAAACTGTAACAGCTCCTTGTCATCCTCGAGCTTTAGCCTTACCACGTTATGGTCGTACTGTACATCCTTTTGCATTAGCAATTTGAGCAGATCCTGCCTCATTTTCACAATCCGTTTCTGGGCTCCTCCCGCATCCTTTCCATTCCCACTCGGCGAAGTCGCCATGTAGTCGATATATCCTCGTTTCGGGAGCGATAGGTTTCTATACTTTGTGTACCCTTTCGTAATGAACTCCTTGTTCTTGTCCGACTTGTGGATTTCTTCTTGCAAGTCTTCCACACTCACAACCACAAGGTCCGCATGGAACGTGTAGTCCTTTTTCACGTATACCAGGATTCGCAAAAAGTCCCGCCAAACTTGTTGGTTCTCCAGCTTTTTGAATGCCGACATGAGTTCGGTGTCGCTGAATTCCTCGTGCTCTGTAAATACCTGCAGCCCTGCGCTTGGGTTTCGGTTGGCGAGCCACATACCGTAGTCCCACACAATTTGCCCAGTGCTGCCCACGAGGTACTCTGCAAACTCTTTTTCTGTGCCCTTAAAGTCTGCGTCAACTGCCTCACCAACAATAATTCTTTTCCAAATTTCGCAAACCTTTTCGGTTTGGCCCCGCTTCTTGTACAAAAGAAACAACCCATAGTACCGCTTTTCTGCCTCCAGCGTCAAAATTGCATCCTCCAATGATTCTATAATGTCGTGCTGAATAAACCTGTAAACTTCTTGCTTTTTGACTGCTGTTTCGCTGTCCAGCTTTAAAAGTAAACTTAGGTATGCTTTTTCAATCGTGTAAAACACATGCTTTTTATCCACAATGCTCTCCATGTCGCGCTTTCCTAGCCACTCCTTCAAAAAATACTGATAAAACTGCCGCGATTCAATCTGTTCTTTCGCAGCCACCCGCTTGTTTTTTTTGGCGTCTTTCTTTTTCGTAATACCCGTAATTTTTTTTCCGCTTGTCTTGTCTACAGAGATCTCCGCCGAGAATTTCTCAATGACCGACGCCAATATGAGTTTAATTCCGTTAAACACCCACAAGTCGCCGACCACACTTTTCGCGTCGTAAATGTGTACCACTATCCGCGGATCAAGCGTACCAGTCTGCCACGTCCCCGACGCGCTCGAAAAATCCTCATGCAAAAGATGGCCGACGCCAACGAGCAAGTTCAAGTACTCAAGCTCAACCATGTCTCGCTCCGTACTAACGTTTAGCGTCCCCATTTCTTCTACTACCTGGTCAACCTTCTCCTGCTCCACCAGTCGCTCTAAATAAAAAATGCGCGGCGACGACAGCAGGCATTCGACTCCTCTCTCTCTGCTAAACGCAAACAAACTCGACGAGATTACCGACAGTTGCTCTGCATTTTTTCGTTCCTTTTCTATTCGTTCTGACTGATCGCCTTCCGGGACTAGCGGGACGAGCCGGATTTTGTCGGCCAGTGGATGGTATGGCTGAGAGATCGCTGCCGACACGTTACTTATGAGAGGAACCGACTCGAATTGTATTGTCTGCACTAGACTCTGGTCATGAAGTGAATGGAACTGTATCTGGGTTCCAATAACTGATGCAACGTAAGGATAGTCGACAGCTACTGATTCGGGGTACTGCGGCCATGGAATCGTGCCCCTCGAAATGTTGCCCTCGGTGTTGACCACCAGACCCATTGCTGGCTCCTCGGGTCCAGATCCGCTAAGCACCAAAAATTCGTCGCTGCCAACAGCTGCTATCAGCGGCCGAATTTTTGTGCTCTTTTTGACTGGTTCAGGAGGAGGTGACGGTGATTTGGGTTCATCTTCCCCTGATGAGGGTATTGGTGGTTGCGACGATGACTGGGTGGTCGGTTCATCCAACTCTTCCTCTTCTCCCGCAGTCGATATTGGGAAAAGAGGGATTTGCTGGCTGTTTTCTATATCAATTAAATCGTAGTTGGTAGCATTGGCCACAAGAGCGAAATTCGACCGCTGTAGGCCCAGGAGCGCCTGCGGGTACTCCACGTTGCGAAGTAATTTAAGCGAGTTTTTCTGAACTCTCACTATTCGAATAGCCGTCTTTGTGAAAACTGTCACCACTGCTTCTTCACCTTGATCAATGTCACTCAATCGCTCGTCAATGTCTCTGGAAATATCATTCACGTCGCGTAGTGACCCAATTCCGCTCATTGGCGCAAATTCAGGGAGAGAAAATACCGACGCTGTTGATAATGACAACACCAGAGCCCTTGATATCCCGGGAAGTAGCACTATCTTGCTTGCCGGCCGAACTTTTCGCGGATGAGTCTTTTGTCGCGATGCTAGAATATATGATACTGTTGGCTATAAGAAATTAGCTCCTGAAACGCCCCATTCATGAACCAAAATCTACTTACTGAGAAATCATCTCGGAAATAGTGAATTATTTCTCCTTGTGACGTTCCAACGTATATACTGGACCCTGCCTACAGTTAGCAAAATCACAATCGCAGAACAAGCGGTCTCGCACATACCCCAAGCCTCTATACACGTCACATTGGTTTCGCTGTCTGGGCCGTCGATATCGGGGACCAGCGTGAGAGCCGTAAATGGAGGGGCCTCCTGAACTGCCATTGTCCTTTTCACTCAGAAAAAAGACTTTGCACTGAGTATATACAACGCTATTAAAGCACCGATGACTCGTCTAAAGTAGCTAAAAAAAAGCTATTTTTCTTATTTTGCTGATGTCCGTCGGCGTTTGTCGTCAAAATCTAGTAGCAAATCCCTAAGCACAAGTTCAAGACGCCAGCTGTATAACGTTCCTTGCCAAATCCTTAGGAAGTGGTTAGGGCTCGAGTCCTCCCAATTGATGCTAAACCACGCACTTTTCCACCCCAGATTTTATACATGAAATTATCACAGGTGGACCTCACGATATATAGACATAATGAGCCTGTTCTTTCCCTTTTCATTGCCTACAACTGGAAGCGCCGTCTTTTCTCAGTATGTTCAAACCATTGAACACCGTCAACTGGTTCTTAATACAGACGAGAAGCGTGCTCGTGTTAGAGATGCCTTGAAGAGAGCCAAGCGTGCTGACAACCCAGATATACTAGGAGTCATTAATGCTCTAGAAGAGTACCTGCCGTGTCTATTCACAATAATTGAGGGTCTAGAATCGCATGATTTAGAGCTTTCCAGTAACTTGCCACAGTTTTCATGGAGACTACCCATGAAGGCAGCGATGCAAAGCCGACATATCAATATGGTTGAACCACAAAGAGTTGAATTGCCATCATTGGAATACGAAAAAGGAATGACACTGTTTACCTATGCACTAGCTCTTATTGCCTTTGCCGAAAATGTACTGAAAAAGGCTGAAAATGATGCTGGCAAGTGGAAGCTGATAACCAACAGACTCATGAAGGCAGAGTCTGTGCTTCGCTACTTGGCGGAACAAAGCATTGGTCTGGCTCCCGACTGCAGCCAAATTCTAGACCTACACCCCTCCACCCTGTCAGCTCTCATTACAATGATATCCGGCTCACTACATCTCGCCATCGTCTACAAATCACAAGCCCAAGTATCTCAGCCATCTACTCTTCTTGTACGCGTGTCGCTCTATGCAGCTGAGAAATTCGGTACCGCAAACCAACTATTCTCAGCAACCATCAGCAATAGCAACAGCAGCAGCACCGGTAAGCGCAAAATCCTTGGGACATTTCTGCCCAACAACGCCTTGGCTCAATGGCTAAAAGAAGCCCGCAGCTTTAGCATAGCCTACGCTGAAAAGTTCATGGCAGATACTAGCCAGGGAAAAGGCCAAGTAGGGCTTGCCATAGCATACCTCCAACACTCAAAAGACGTGCTCTCCTCTATAGATAGCAGTAGCAAGTACCTCCAGCCCATGGTCAATGAGCTCAAATCGGTCAGCGAGCAGTCACTTACAGTTTTCAAAGCAGAAAACGATCGCATCGCATTTCAGCCCGTCCCTAGCGCCTCAGAAGCAGAAAAGAATTGGCCATCGGGCCGCGAGGTAGTGTCGCCACAGACCCCTTGGATTCCTCCAGAAAGCCTTTTGCATGCTGCTACTCGAGATACCTACCGGTCACAGTCACCTTCCAAAACCTTTGATGAGAATCGGGGATATTATTAAAATAAATATGGACTTTTGTTTTTAGTAGCTTAAGTACAGAAAGGAGAATTCCCTCTCCTCTATCATGTAGCTCGGAAGGGTTGGCGGCACATGGGACATAGCCCCTGCGAGCTCTCTACTTCAAGCCATTTAAGCATGCAATGTAAATGAAACGAGTGTTTGCAAATTCCAATAACTTTTTTTTCATTCTTCATGTTAGTGATCCACTATATATTAAAACTGTGACTTCTTCACTTACTTAAGGGACAGTCGTCTCCGGGAAACTTGCAAGTAGGACATGTTCCATCGAATTGAACACGGCAAATACCACAGACCTCATCATCAGGTGTATTCCATTTCCACGTGGCCACTGCGTTCCACTCTTTTATGACAACCTTCATCGTAGGTTGTGTCGATGGTGGTGTTGGGAGAACGCAGAAGGTTTGGACAAATACTGTACATGTTCTGTACTAAGCTTAATTAACAAAATAAACACACTTTTATTTTACACATGCTTTCTATAAACTTACAACTGCTCAAGAATGAGCTTACTTCCCTTGTTTCCATCTTCAGCAGCCTTCTTGATCTCCTTCTTTGCTGTCTTGTCCTTAAGTGCATCAATCAAATCACTATTGTCTTCGAGGTTTTCCAGCAGTGCCACAATCACAAACGATCCGTCTCCGGAGGCCCACTTGGCAACGTTAGGCTTAATAGCCTTGTAAAGCAGGTCCTTGAATCCTGTAGGTTTCTCAATGATATCAACAGCTTTGGTCTTGCTGTCCCAGTGACCTTCTTGGATTAAAGTGCGCAGGGTACGACTAGAGAAAGGGAGCTGAATCAAGTGCTCAGCGTTATCAACCGAGCCCGCAAATGCATTGGCTACGGCTTCCAGGGCCGCAGTCTTGTCACCATCAGCGTACAGAAGCACTTCAGTGACGGACTGCGTACCAAACGACTCCTTCAGAATGGGAGTAGGATAAGCAGCTAGACCGTCCAACATGAATTGTGAAAATTTTGATTTCAGTTCTGCACGTCTTACAGTGTCGTCCTTTTTACTGGTTGATGCCTTGATTTTGTCAAGCTCTGCTACTGATTCCAAAACCATTTTGTTGAAATACCGGGGAGAAAATCCCAAAAGCAGATATAGGAATGCACGACGGCCAGACTTGCCAGCAAGAAGCTCGGGCATGTGCTCTTGAAGCTTGGCGGTAAACGCCTTGTGAACAAGAACAGTGTCATCTACGGTGTTGAAGAGTGTGATGAGCACAAGGTGTCCGTATTCGTCCTCAGCAAGCTTGTCTGCAAAATCTTTGAGAGATCTGATAAGCTGCTTACGCTCTTTGGGTGAGGCCATGGCAAGCACGCGGCAAGCGACTTGCGAGCCTTCACTAGTATGGACCATTTCAGCAAACTGCTCGGTTATAATATCAATAAACTCTTCCTTCTCTGAAGTCGAAGGATCTAAGTTTTTGACATATTCCAACATGGCGGCATGAATAATGGTGAAACCAATTGATCCCTTTTGCACTGCTGCGCCGATGGTTTCTTTTAAGTTCTTCATCAAGAAAGGACGTTTCTCTGGGTTTTCGGCAATAATGTCGGCCAATGTCTTGTCCTTGGCGTGGTCTTTGAAAATAGCGTATTCAGAGCCGTAGAATTCACGGACAATTTGACGTTTTTGAGAAGCAGTTGCGTAGTCTCTGTATGCATCTTCAATAACATAAGCACCTTCACGATGACGCATGAGTTTTCGGAAGTTGCCATAGAGCTCATTCAAGACCTCTTCTCTAATATCCTTGGTTCCATAATGGAGCAGCTTTACCAGCAGGTATTTACCGTAACTGCTGCGAGCCAGCTCAACATAAGAACCTTTAAGGGCCTTAGTAATAGCCAGACGCTTTTCCTTGTCGGAATACTTGAACATGGTTTGAACAACTCTTGACGCATCATGCTTGAGCACAAGATCCTTAATTTGATCCTTGGAAGCAGCCCATGCTTCTTCCAAAAGCTTCTTTCGTGCAGCAGGGGCAGTTCCCTGCTTAACTCGCAGGCGTTCCCAGATCTGCTTAATGTGTTGAATCTTCTCACCGTTGGGCTTGGATAGCTTTCGCTCGTCTCGAACCTTCTTTTGCTCAGCATGTTGCTCCTTGGAAGTTTTTTTGTTTGGATCGACTTCTCCATCCTCCTTGGATTCTACTTCTTCCTTGTCTTCTTCCTCGTTGTCGCTATCCGAGCTATCATTGTCTAAGCTGTCATCATCGGACGATAAATCCTCATCCATTGATTCATCTGAAACCTCTTCAACGGGCTTCGCTTTTGGTGCAGCAGCAACTTTAGACTTCTTAGCCTTGGGGGTTGGTGCAACAGAGTTCAGTTTCCGCTTTCCAGCAGTTGGTTTAGCAGTTGGTTTAGCAGTTGGTTTAGTACTTGACTTAGCGCTAAATTTAGCGCTTGGCTTAGGGCCAGTCTTTGCACTAGGCTTTCTCGTAGGGGCTGGCATTTTTTTTTGGTGTATGAGAATAGGTTGAGAAAAGATTTTTGTGATCAAGCACCTTGGAATCAGATATTGAAAATCAAAAAAAAAAATCAAAAAAAATTAGCCGGCTAAAAAATTTTCATAAACTCCCAATTCCACCTAACCCTTGAGTGTTTGTGATCGCTGTCTCAAATTGGAATTAATTATAATGTCTGTCAAAATTGTTAGCCAAATTGTTAGCCAAGATTGTTTGCCAAAATAGCTAGCCAGGGTCGACAAGATAACTGTAGCCTTAGAAGCATGTTAGGTCCTTTATCAAATTTTGGCGGTGCGCACTTAGAACCCTCTTGTAAGAGCTTAAGTCTAGTAGAGGTATTTCGTTAAGAGTCAGCCTTTCTAATTAACTACTGGTAGGCACTTTATGTTCTCTCTTATTATTAAATTCATAAATTCAAGACAAATAATAATACAAGGAAAATTATTACATTAGATGCTTAGCCTGGTTGTTTATTTTCTTGAATAAATTAATTTCTATTTGACCACTTTGCCGTTTCTATTCTAAATCTGGGATGAGTTTAAGTTAAAAATAATGACAATTAGTATATTTAGTTATGGCTGCCTTTGACATCATTGCTGGCAATGCTAGGAAGGCCATGGCCGGTGTAAGCAGGAGGAACGTAGTCGTCGTCGTCGTCGTCTGGTGGGGCACCATAGTCAGGACTGGCTTGTCTAGGGGCGTAATTGCTGTTGTTATTGTTGTTGTTATTGTTGTTGATATTGTTTCCCGCTGCACCGCTGTGGCTACTGCTTTGACCATTTTGACTATACTGCCCGTTATTGTTATTGTTGTTGTAATTGTTGTTATTGTTATTGTTATTGTAGTTGGAGCTTCCATTGGAGCCATAGGTGCCATTTCCCGTCTCATAGCCATTGGATGAGCCTTGTTGGTTGTTGGCAGGTTTCTTTGAAAGCATACCAATGAGGCCACCGCCGCTACGACTGGTCTCGGGGTTTTTACCACTAGAAGTGTGACTAGTTGCTGCACCAATAAGACCTCCAATAAGCCCTCTGTTTTGACCTTGACCTTGATCTTGCTGGTTTCTACCATGGATCAGACCTCCAATGAGACCGGGACGTCTCTGTCTGTTGTCCCTGCGGTCTTGACGGTCGTCTCTGCGGTCTTGTCTGCGGTCTCTGCGATCATCCCTGCGACTACTAGGGTAATTGTTACCGTAGCCGTTGTTACTATTACCATTGTTGTTATTACCGTTATTGTTGTAGTTGTTGTTGTTATTGTAGTTGTTGTTGTTGTAGTTGTCGTTGTAGTTGCTGTTATTGTAGTTATTGTTATTGTTGTTGGCATTGGCATTGTCGTTCCTACCAGAAACGGTTCCCATGAGGTTGCCAATCATACCCCGACTGCGACCATCATTCTGCTGGTTGTTTTGAGAGTAACCAGAGTTTTGGTCGTAGTCGTCATTGTTATTGTTGTTGTTATTGTTGTTGTTGTTGTTGTATGACATTGTAGGATGGCTGGATAGATGTATCACTGGATTGCTAGATTGCTGGATTGAAGATTGTATTGAAGATTGTATTGAGTGCTGAAGACTGTGCTGAAGACTGTACCGAAGACTGGATGGTTTTTAAAAGAGATTCTGGTGATTCAATCAAGACTATATATACTGTTCCAGGCAAACAGTTAAGTCTCGTGGAGTTATTATCTCAATACCACTGCCTCATTGCTGAAACTGAGCTCAGCCTTTCGTCAAGATATTATTTCGACAAGGCCATGGAGGTCACTCAGAAGTCAGGTCAGAGATATCTTGTACCGGTAAATGCCAAATTTCTTAGCTTTATTGGCCTTTTTGGCTTTTTAGACTCTAGTCTAATTCTTTTGGTTATGCCCGGTACAGCCGTGTGGACCCAGCCTCATCCATCGACATACTGTACCAGAACATCGTGTATTGAACTGTATTCAATGTATTTCAATGCTGAGAATTTTGCAATATTGCAGGCAATTTGTAATATTGTAGGTACTTTGTACAAGTTTGCAGCAATTAACTGCGCGCATATTGTCAAGATCTACAACGCTGCTTGTGACGTAGGGCCGTAAATTTAAAGGCAATTTCTATCGGGCTTAGAGCAGCTCATGACGCTGTGAATATCGATATTAGCCTAGACCGGCCTTATACCATAGCCCGGACTTGACGTCGACCTGCTAGTCTAATTGCACCGCCCAGTAAAAAGATTTTAACAGCATTCGTCCAGCTGGGTCTACACAAACACCTGAGGGCCCAGCGCTGAGTTCACAAAATTTAAATACAGTATATACAATTGATAAACTGTATTAATTAGCTAGACCATGACTCCTGAGATCTTGAGTCTCGAGTCTCTACGGGCCGTTCTATATAAACGCATGTTTCAAAGACTTCTTTTTTAATTCCATTAGGAATTCGACACAGCTTCGCTTAAAGAAGAATCAAAAGATAGAAGTAAAAAATATGTATCGCTTTGAGGTTTCTCTAGGACAAGTAGTATCGGCCAGTCAAGGTAGAGCCTTATTGACCGGCTTTCTTAATGATATGCCCATAGAGAAGAAAAAAAAAGAGAAAAAGAAGAAAAAAACTCAAGAGAAAATTTTATACTGCAACTGAAAATTTAGGGTTACCCTCTCCAAGAGCCCTGTGAACGCTCTCCCTAGTCAATGTCGAGCCATAGTAACCAATTCCTTGCCAATATTCCTGTCTAGGCTGCTGCGTTGTGTTGCCCAACACTGGAACTGGATCCATCGAATATCAGCCGTAGTAAATCAGAAGGATCATTATTAACAATTAGCTTCTGGCGCTTGGGGTCTGGCTCAACCTTTCGTGGTCTCCCCTCATCGTCCTCTTCGTCAAAGCCTTGGATCGAAACCAGCAGATCCCTTGTGTTTTCAGAGTTGTATGTGGCTTTCGCCCCTACACGCGCACTCAACGATCTAATACGGCCAATTAGGTTGAGCAAGTCAGGTCGAGGATGCAATAGATGAGGCTGCACCGCTTGTTGAGGATCCAAAGTAATTGTATCCAGCACAGACTCATGCACTCGTTTGTAAAGCGCGTGCTGCTGTTTCGCAATTTCGTACTGGTCTCTGGCGTCTTGTAATTCCTTGGATACGCCACCTGTGGGGTCCTTGCTGCCGCTGTCGTTGCCATCGAGAAAATCTTGTGATAGAGATAAAAGTTTCGACTCTGGCATGAGAGCGAATTGCACGCGTAATCTGTCTCGTAGCTGCTGCTCGATATCTTGTTCGTCTGCTTCGGCGTCATTGTTGTCGATGTCTTCATCGTCAGATTGGACAAGATCTAATACGGAACTGGTCTGGTCCAGAGCTCTTGTCTGTGCAGAACTTTCAGACTCTAAAATCTGAAGCGCGACATGCCGTGTAGCCTGTTGTGTGAATATTTGTTGTAGATATTGTTTTTTTGTATTATTGACGCGTCTCAGGACTCGTTGAAGAGCCAGGCCAGTCTTGTTGTTATTGCCACTGCCATTGTCAAGTAAGCTCAGTATCTCGTCACAGTCTTCCTGAGGCAAATCTGCAGGCGCCACTAACGACCGAACCTGATTTTCTAGAAAAGTCTTTGCGTCAAAGTATCGCTCAGAGTTCATTGAACACGTATATGCGAAGGAAATTAAATTCCCCCATAAAAAACTAGCTTGTTCCCAGGCAAGGGAACCGACATGAAATTTCCAAACAAAAAAAACTCAAAACCATACTTCATAGAGACCTACTCACACAACTGATTGATAAATATATCATGAGATTCTCAAGAACCGCGTGTCTGACATTTATTTTATTAGCAGCAACCTCGGTAGCTATGGATCCTAGCAAAGACACCCAAAATACAAATAACGACTTGATTTGCGTCGAATCGCCCGTAAAAGAGTGCTATCCCAGAGTCTTTGAGCCTTTGAGAGAGTGGCAAATAATCAAGCAAGGACAAGAAATTCCTGGAGGTGAGTTCTTCTCAGCCATTATATGTGATGAAAGCTAACAATCACGTTAAGGACTTCATGTTCGGCTGAATATGGAAACAGGACTTCAAGAAGCCAAAATTCTAGATGAGAACGAACCCGAACCTGTTGACAGCACAGCAGTTGAACTGGTGCCTGACAATGATACAGAGGATCTGATAGAGTTAGACGACCACCCGGAGCCTGAAGACAATCCGGAAGACTCCATTATTAGACAAAACATCAAGGCCGCTGCTGGGGCTCCTGTGCAAGATCACAGTGAGTTGTCCACATCTCTAGCTGTAGTTAAAAACTACAAAACTACGGACATTTCCAACTTGACCAGCGCCCTGGAATCACTAGCAGACCTTGCACATGAGATTGACTTTGGATCTAGAATTATGGATACAAACAACCTGCCAGTTCTCCTTAGCATTGTGCAAGACAAGCAAACCCCGCTCTCTGTGCAGGAAATTGCTGTGCGTGTTATTGGAGCTTCACTTCGCAATAATCCCGACGCCCTGAAACACGCTTTGGGGTTCAAGGTCACCAAAACGTTGCTTGACGCATTGGACAACCAAACGACCGTGGCATCACAAGGAAGTCTTGCTGCGGATCCTGCGAGCAACAAATTGGCAGGACGGCTTATTTATGCATTGGGATCGCTAGTCAGCAGCGGCGAGGGCGATCCTGAAGTGTACGGAGAGGCTGACCGTGAATATTTCACTTATCACGGTGGCAATATATTGCGCCGTGCGTTTGTTACAGGTGGTCCAGACGTGAAACGTAAGGGCGCTGTGTTTGTTGCAGATCGTGCGTTGACAGCCAGCTGGCCTGTTGAGGAGCTCAGAGAGTGGTCAACTATATTTCAAAAGGAAATCTCGGCTGGTAAATTAGATTCGTCGACCCAGGAGGTTGTTTTGGAAGCTCTGGTCAAGATGCATGAATTTGCTATTGATCCTGTTAACGAGCAACAGGTTTTGAAAAAGAGAGATCACACGACTCCTGAGGAAGAACTGCCAGTTGAAGATGACTTTTTGAACTGGCTGGCCAGTGAAGCCGACTCAAACGGACACAGCGAGTATTTAAGCGAGATAAAGCGAGTAAGACACCAAGTTTTTGGCAACCCGCTAGCTTCCCGAAAGGCATTTGATGACCTATAAATGAAATATAAATAGAAAATAAAAATAAATTGTCATTTTTTTCTTTCTAAATGATAGTTTACATGCGATATTAGAACTCTAGCTTGATCACAGAGGTGAGTGTGTATGTTAGTAAAATAGTCATGGAGACAACGAGAATAGCATATTGTGCAATGATGAAGATGGCTGCGCAGTCCATTTGATGAGATGATTCCTTTGGTCGAAAGATGGCCGTGAGATAGATAAGCATGGTCGGCGACGGAAGGCCACTATTAAGAATCATGACCAACTGTGCCATGCTATTACTGGGATCTATCCAGCCAAGTGTGGTCATCTTTTTGGTCCAGGCAATGGCGACGATAGGAATCACCACAAGCTTGAACATGCAAGAAAGCAGTACTGCCCTCCAAAACCCAGGAGGAATGTATTTGATCTTTAGATCACCAGCTGTGGCCCCCAGCATCATTATGCCAAACGGGACAAGGGACGCTGCCACGAAAGATGTGAAATCCATGACAAACCCAAGAATTGGGGCTCCGTCTGGTGCATCTGGAATATTAGCGGCACCTAACGACTGAAGCCCATCGGATCCAACGTAAAACAGTTTCCGGATTGGCGGAATCATGGTGCAAAACATGGCCACGATGAGTGAGAGACTTGGCGGCCGGGCAAGGTTCTTGATAACCTCCCATAGAAATCGAATATGATGTTTTATGAAAAAGAGCTCTATCCGCGATGGGGGAGGAGGGATCACAAGTTGGGGAATATCCGATTTAGTAGACAGGACTGGAACAATGGGTTCTAGTTCTGTAATTGAACTTTCCAATTGCCGAGAATCGATTTTGGAAAATTGTTCAGGCTCTTCTAATATAGCGGGAATGGAAGTATTTGATGAGACTGAATGCAAACTGTCGTCTACTTCGGCATGATGACGATGCCTTCTTTTTCCCAGCAACGACTTGATACCAGGTTCACAAGTAATATTCAGAGTTCCTTTTTCCTTGTCAATTTTCATTATTTGAAAGTCTCGAGCAATTAAATGCCATGCACCAAGACTATACAGGTAAAAAGAGAGGAGGGCCATGAAAATCGTGCAGTAAGCCACACCTCGTGCACTTTGGGTTGCCGTAAACGCCGAGCCACTACTGAGCGTCGTCATATAAGCAATTGGCAAATCACCATTATTTGAAAACATGCCGGCGGTGAGGAGTCCTCCAAGCCAGTATTTTGGGTTGGGTGTCAGTGCTTTAACAATGAGCGTGCAAGTGAGTCCAAGAGCGACGTAAAGAGCAGAAGTAAGAACCATGACTCCAATGGCCACAATATCCGAAGAATCTAGTGATACCAAAATCTTGTTGAAAATCAAGCATGGTGTTAAAACGTTGACAATGATTAAGGATATTGCTTGGCAGACTTGTGGAGTTAGGACCTTTTTCCGAGCCAGATAGAACCCAATACTTCCAGTCAAAAAGACTTTGATTAACGGTTTCACTCCGATATAAATGGCGGTCCCTATTGAGATGACCATTATGAACAATGTAGAATAGAGAGCAAGAATCACAAACGAAAGATGAGAATTAATTAAAAAAAAAAAAAAAA
>JAJMKT010000298.1:0-28234 GCA_030563985.1 Geotrichum restrictum
TGCGGTGTGTACGAGTAGTTGCGAGGATATGGATGCTTGTGTGGTGGTAGGAGGTGGTGGTGGTGTTGGGAGTGGGGGTGGTGGGGGTGGTATTAGTGAATCGGAGAGCAAGAAACGGCGACTTGGACCTACGACGCCGCTTGAGATGGTGTGTAGTCAGAGTCAGTGGCGGATAACATGTGGGGGGATCAATAGTGAGACGAAGGCGGCTGTGCTAGGGCTTCAGTTGTTGACGGCAGAGTGTTTTTGTGGTCAACGGTACAAGAACTCCAGACGAGAGTTTTTGTAAGGCTGAAGAAGATGGAGATGGAGATAAAGACGTACGTACAGTAGTTGAGCTCTAGTGGTTTAATGTTTTTAGTTTGGTTAAGATGTTGTTTAGTTTGTTTAGTTAACATGTTTAGTCAATTGGTGTTTGTTTGGTCAAGTTACAGTATTTCAGTTACTCAGTATAAATAAATTAGAGACGTCACTGGCACGCGCTATAGACGTCTATAGCTAGACTTGGTGCAGATCTCGACCAAAAGATGCGACATTATCGAAATATTAAGCTATTTATAATACATAAGCCTAGCTGGATTGAGAATAAACAATGGCTGCGATAGGTATTCTTTAGCGGATGCGCATTTTACACTTAAAGCGATAATAAAGTAGACTAGTTAGCTATCAGTTGTAGAATTGGGCTATTGGGTTTATGTGGGGGGGTACGTACCGTTGTGTTGAACAATGAGTTCTATCTATACGTATTTCATTTTGCCTCAGTTTTAGTTTTGTTCTACTGTAGTTTAGTTCTAGTTCTACTCTAGTTTAATTTTGTTCTACTGTGGTTTTGTTCTAGTTCTAGGTCTAGATCTAGTTCTAGTTCTAGTTCTAGTTCTAGTTCTAGTTCTAGTTCTAGTTCTAGTTCTAGTTCTAGTTCTAGTTCTAGCTCTAGTAGTTCTAGCTTAGTTCTAAATAATTATACGCTGCTAGGGTTATAAACTTATTAATGCAGTCTCGAATGAAGACTAAAACAAGCGTCTGATTTGTTGCATAGCCAGCTAGAGTCGACATTTTTTTTTTTTTTTTTTGACCATGATCATGACCAAGAATAGGAATACTGGTTACTATTGGTTACGTACTAGTCTAGTGGTTAACCGCAATACCGGTAGCGGCGGTAGGTACCGTAGGACCGCCGTAGGTCTAAGTTGCCCAATATTGCAACAATGGGGTGAGAGATACGTAGATTCAACGACAGCGACAATTGTTAACAGCAACAGCAACAGTAACAATAACAACAACAATAACAACAACAACAACAACAACAACAACAACAACACATCGATAGTCAGCATAGAAACCCAAGTTAAACCAAACTAGCGCTCATTAAATGAAAAAAAGACACTTATTTTCAGTTGATTTTCAGTTGATCATGAGCATGGAAACCTTCGAATTCATTTCATAATTTGTTTTACTCTTATTACTAAGTATTACTAAGTTATTAGACAGCAGGGTTTAGCATTATTAATAATGTACTGTACTGTAATAATATTAATGCGCCTATGATATCTTATCTGCATGGTGATGTAGTCTCGTTGTCTTGGCTTTTTGTTTGTTTACTTTTGTCTATATTTGTGTCGCGTTATCGCGTTAGCCGGGTAACTAGACTCGACAACAATAGTCTCATCGCGTGGAGTCGTGGACTGCAAAGAGTGCTATTGGCTGTTTAAATGTCTAAGGCATAAATAAAAAACCTTAACCAGATCATTAACATACTAACCACATATAAACCTACTCAGTAACCACAAATACTTAGTTAGTGAAAAGCATCGACGATCATTTTCTTCATTATAAAACTTTTATAAAATTTTCGCTCAGGCGTAAAAAACGAATTAACTTCTATTAAACTTTTCCCCCTTTGCCCAGAACAAGTAACCTCCTTTCTTGGTTTCATTTTTTTTTTCCTTTTTTTCCTTTTTCCTTTTTTTTAAACCTCCAACTTTTTTTATCTTTTCCCTCTCTCCCTCTCACCAACTCCTCTTCTTCTTCTTCCCTTCTTCATACGCTCTTTTTAGCCATTTGCCCTTCGCCCTTTTCTACTACGCTCTTTCGCACCTTAGCACCTTCGTTCTTTCATTCTTTCCCTCCTTCTTTTATCACCCCCTATATCATGTCCACCTTCTAGACTTGTTCGTCCTCTCATCGCCTTTATTTGCTACTCTACCAACTATCGTCGTTCCTTAAACTAACCACCCATGTCTGTGCTCTCCGCCATGTCTACAGTGTCCACCACTCAGGTCCCCAATGATTTCTGCTTTCCGCTGCGGCCAGAAGCCAATCACTCCTCTTCGCCTACCCGCAAGAATCATGCAAACTACCACTCCCGCCAATACACTGGCATCCAGATCCCCTTCCCTCTCAACCCTGTGGATCTCTCTTTAAACGCGTCAGAACCTCAAAGAGAACCTCAAAGAGTACCTCAAGCATCTCAAAAGCAACCTCATATCATCGAACCCCAACCAGAACCTCAATCCGAAACTAGTACTCAAGAAACGCAAGAAACTCAAAAGCCATCCCCAAATAAACTCAATCCTCCTCACCGCAGGCACGCCCATCGCAGATCTGCCGCCATATCCCATGACTGGCAACTCCCTGACAGTACTGGGCTGGCCCAACAGCTGTCTCCATCCTCTCCTCCCTCCCCCCAAAAGGCCCTAGCTCCATCCCTCTCGCTGGACATGCCATCCTCACCGTTTCCCGCCCGCGGCAATTCCTCCCCCATCCTTGCATCCTCCTCCTCCTCCCTGCCCTTGCAGGCCTCGCCCTCGTCCTGGGAAAACCTGCCCAAACCCGCTGCCAGAAAGCCTCGCGTCCAATTTGCATCAGAAGTCACCGATATAGATGACATCATTACTTCGACCCCCGCAACCCCAACAAAGTCCATAGAACTAGACGTCTTGCCAGCACCGCCAAAGCAGCCAATCCAGGCCCCTGCTACACCGCCACAGACTCCACCAAAAAAGCACAGAAAAGTTAAATCCTGGGCTGGAAGTTTCATCAAATTCCGCTCGTCGAAAAAGGACGTCCAAAGGGCCGAATACAAAAAGGTTGCCGTGGAAACAGATTCCACGCGCCAATCAAACGAATTTGTGTTTGCTCTTTCTGCGTCTGGCTTTGACTCGGAATCCGAGCAAGCTTTGCCAGCCATGCCTGTTGGTGAGCCTGCTGAGCCAACCACCCCAGAGTTTCACTCCTCATCGTATGTGTCTACATCTAATATCTCAGACTCTGCGCTACTTTCTCTGGCCATCACTTCAGAGCCCGAGATCCCACTAATCGACCTGGACGCAGCTCTTGGCCCGTTCCGTACACCCAACAAACTCGGCACCTCCCTGCGAGTGCCCCAGTTTGAAATCTCTCACCGGCGCACAGAGTCTGCGCCCGAATCCATGCTCGAGCAAGCAGGCCACGGGCGGCCTCGGTTTGACCGGTCAGCCCTGAAGCGGCGCGTCAACTCTGTTGCGCTAGAATCGGAAGACACGATTTTGGAGGAGGAAGAGGATGCACCTTCTGCTGAGGTTGTAGGTGGCAGTGGCGGCACATTAAATTTGTCGAGCATGGGACAGCAGCAGGCTGCGTCTCTGTCGTCTACGTCGCTTGTCAGCACCACGTCTGTCTCGTCTAGTAGGGACCGTGCGAGGTTGGCGCGCAACTTTAATTCGCTTGCGTTGCCGTTGCCCTTTGCAAATCATCCTACTCTAATTGAGCCGCCTGCGTTGCCGTTGCCATTTGCGAATCATCCTACTCTAATTGAGCCTTCTGCCGAGTCGCCTACTGTGACGTTGCACGAGTACACGCAGGGGATTATACAGAGTTCACAGAGTTCTACACCGAATTTTACCCAGAGTTCACAGAGTTCACAGAACTTTACACAGAAATTCCCTAGCCAGAATTTCAACTGTATCCAAACCTCTACCCAGAGCCAACCTACGCAGAACAGTGCCCCAGTACCCACTAATTACGCCACACCACGACGCGAGTCTCCCGAACGCATCAAAGGCAATAGCATGATTCTGGAGGCCCGCAACTCTGTCGAAACCGAGTCCATGAGCTCAGTTCCGGAATCGCAAAGCGAGATATTCGACTTTGGCGAGCCTGGGCCTGAAGTGCGCACGTCGGTTGATGGTGTCAAGCCGCTGGTACAAGAGCACTTGCTGGTGCCACAGGAGAATGTTCCTAAGCAGGAAAATGTCCCTAAACAGAAACCCAAACATACGTCTCTGCCTCCGTCTACGTCTAAACACAAACTTAGGTCCCTTATAAACCACCCACCCTCTGTTCCACCCTCTGATCCGGTTTCAGACCCAGTTTCAGACCCAGACCCAGTTCCAGTCCGTCGACGTCCCCAAAAGACAGGCGGCAGCGGTGGTCGTACCCACACCAACCGGTTTTCAATCTCATCGCTTGCATCCCTTGCCTCGTTAGGTCTAGGCGGTGGCAGCGGTGGAGGAAGCAGTAGCATCCTGTCGAATGCCAGTAATTCTCAGAATAATGGTGCGCGTGGGGGACGAGGAGGGAGGTCGGTGAAACGGGTGTGGGGTTGGATGCGTGGAAAGAGAGGTTCCCCGAGTGGGCAAGGTGAAGGTCCAGGGTATGGATCAGCATATGGGCCAGGATTTGGTCCAGGAAATGGCCCAGGAAATGGCCCAGGATACGGTGGTCAAGGAGTTATTGCAAGAGGAAGTATTTCGGAAAGCATTTATGAAAAACGGAGTGGAAGGTAAAAAGGTAATCAGCAATATTGCAACAAAATGATGCACAAGATGCACGAAAAATACACCAAAATAAAAAACCCAAAAAAACACGAAAAAAACCCGATAAAACGAAACCCAAAAAAACACGAAATCTTATTTTCTTCTTCTCTCCAAACCATTTGGATGCGCACATGTATGGGCTGCCCTTCAGTCCTTTTACCTCAAGGTCCTTTCGCTCGAGATCCTTTTTCCGTCAAATTTCTTGTACAGTATTCTTTTTCCATTCTTTCTTATCTCTTTTTTACATACTGTATGTTCATAGTCCATGTATATTATTTATTTGATCAACGTCCGTTCTTTTGATACGTCTTGAGATGCATTTTTATTTGAAATTCAGATATTGAGGATAGTGAAGATCTGCTGTGATTTGGGGTTGCAATGATAGACATGACAGCTGAGTCGATCTAGTGTCTGATGTCCAATCTGCTGTCTGCTGTCTGCTGTCTGTCATCCAGTGTTGCTGTTAAATTTGCTGTCACAAACCAAGAACACTTAATCAGCAATTACGTAATTATTAACCACTTGTTTTCAGCAAGCTATAGCCTAGCCGCCTACGCTCTTGCAAGGGCCGACGCATGGCCCAAGAGACCTTTTTCCATGAACAAAAAAGATAACGACCAATATAACTGATACTCTCACCGACCACACCACAAACACGACACGACACGACACGACCATAACTACAATGAACTACCATCTTGTAGTGCTAGTCCATGGGTAAGACTTATTTACTTTTGAAATTCACGCTATTCACGCTATTCAAACAAGACTCAACAACAAACTAACTCTGTGCGCTTTTTCTTTCTCTTATCTATAGGCTATGGGGTACAACTAATCATATGGCATATATTAAGAGCCAGCTTGAGGGTCGCTGTGGTTCTGCTGCTGAAACTGGTGATGCTGGCGATACTGCTACTTCCACTGGTAATACTGGTACCGACAATAATGAAAGCAATAGCACCACTAATTCATGGAACACAGAAACCAAACTTGTGGTCTTGTCAGCCAAGAGTTTTGAAGAATACTATACGTATGACGGAATTGATGTCTGTGGGATGCGGGTAGCGAATGAAATCCAGGATTTCGTTGATTTGTTGAACTTGCATGGCGATGTTACCGAGGCCGCCGCCAATTACGAGACCGAACACAACACCGAAACCAACACCGATAATGACAATGACAAGACCGAGACCAGCAAAAACGACACACCAACCCAATCCAACCACAGAGTAACAAAACTCTCTATCGTAGGGTACTCCCTTGGCGGCTTAATCTCGCGCTACGCAATCGGGCTACTCTACCAACGTGGCCTATTTACAACAATCGAGCCCGTAAATTTCGTGACGTTTGCGTCGCCGCATGTGGGCACGCTGGCGTTGGGAAGTGGGTGGCTGGCGAGGGTTTATAATAAACTTGCGCCGTATTTTTTGGCTTATACTAGTCAGCAGTTGTTTTTGGCTGGTTCTCGTGGTGCTCGTGCTAGTACTTCTTCAACTAGTACTACTACTAGTACTGCTGCTACTTCAATCACTGATGCTACTACCACTACTGATGCTACGTCAACCACGACACCCCTGCTGGTAAGCATGGCAGACCCAAACCTCCCCTTCTTTCGTGGTCTCGCGGCATTTCGATCAAGAGCCCTTTATGCCAACATTGTAAACGACCACCGCACGGAATGGTATACGGCCGGGATCGCTGATACTGACCCCTATGCGGGTAATTCGTTGTATATTAGGGGCCCGTATGTGGGGGGTGGTGGGTATTCACCGGTGGTGCTGGATTGTGGAATGCCGTTGCGGTTAGCGTATAGTGGTGAGACGGGTGAGCTTGTGCCTTTTACGGTTTCTTTTGGTGGTGCTGGTGCTGGTGCCGGTGGTAGTGGTGCAGTTAGTGGCGGTGGTGGAGGAATAGCAGCAACAAGAATAGGTCTAACAACCCACACACTTCATCACAACCTATCCCATCTTTTGAAAACGTCCATCCAAGTTGTAAACTTGCTAATAGTTGTTCCTGGTTGGTTCCTGGCTAGCGTACTCAATTCGGCGGTGCAGGCGGCCCGCGCGTGGGTCAGGAAGAGGGCATTTGTAAAAGGAGAGATATTTTCGGTGTTTGGGAAAGGCCTTTTCAAAGAGGATGGCAGTTTTTTGTATTCGGGTGGTGGATTGGCTGGTGGTGGTGGTGGTGGTGGTGTCAAGGATGTGGATGGGGATGTTAAGAATGGTGATGGTGTTAAGGATGGTAAGGATGGTAAGGATGGTAAGGATGGGGATGTTAAGGCTGGGAATGTTACGACTGATGATGATGATAAAGTGACCATCGGGGAACGGTTTACGGAACATGCTGGGGTAGTTTTGGAGTCAGTGTTGGAGGTTGTTAGTCACCAGAGCGAGCTTGACTTGACCACACTCGAGTCTTCTTCTGCTGTCACTTCAGGTGCTACCGGTACTTCTTCATCTGATGCCACTTCTTCTTCTGCCGCCACATGTTCACACCCCACTAGCAGTTCAATAACAACAACAACAACAACAACAGCACCAACAACACCAACACCAACACCAACAACACCAACACCAACAACAATACATTCAACAATCCCACAGAAACTCAACCTAACAAATACCCAACTCACAATCATCCGAAACCTCAACTCACTCAGTTGGAAAAAGTTTCCAGTCCATGTTCGGCGGTCAACACATTCTCATGCGGCCATTATTTGTAGGTTCCCGGATCCTGCGTTTGAGGAGGGTAAAGTTGTTGTTCGGCATTGGGTAGATGAAGTTTTTGAAAATTGATGATATTCGTGCCGGCTTTTCTGTGTACGTACTGGTTGTACGGTATACATATATATGTTTTTTGGAGCCGCCGCTGGGTTAAATTTAGGATCTCGAGACTTTACGATTATCAGCTAGCTATATAGCTGGTAGATCTAGAGTTAATTATATTAGTAAACTCAGAAGACTATATTAAAATATAAGCGAGAGATAACTGAGATATATTTCTAGACTAGACTATATACTATAGTATTATAGACTAATGTCTGGTAAAAATACAGAACTAGATGATGGCACTACATGAATGTTAAGCATATATGATCCGAACAGGTATATAGCTACAAATTTTTGATACGTAATTAATATTATATATATACTGTAGTTGAGAATTTAAAAAAGAGGATGTAGACCAACAAAGTTAACAAATATAAACGCAGGACCACATGTGCAATGAGAGCTATATATACGTAGCTAGCCCTAGCTAGTATACTAGTAAAGAATTATGTAGACCTAGCTAGTCCGTGTAGAGTCTGTGACTCTGTGTAGTATGTAGTATCTGATAGACTAGATATGTCACTATAGGGCAGAGAAAAAAAAAATAAGAAAATACTAAACCTATAGCCTGAATTGTAAGATTGGCTACCGGTAGATAGACTCTAGATTATATCAGAGCCAGCAGCCCTCAGTCCACGGCATGCAGTCAAGTCTAACAGCTAGCAGCGCTAGCATTCAAACCTGAAAAAAAAAAAAAAAAAGTGGCACAATTGATAACACTATTGTACATGTAGCTGGTCTAGCTAGTCTAGTTAGTATACTGGACTACAGTAGCTAGACTACAGTAGCTACAGCTGCTACACTAGCTACTACGTATACAGTAACTGAGTAAAACCTATAGACCGCGGTCTAACCATACAAATATTGATCGATAGAAGATAAATTAATTCAAAGAAATTAAAAAAAAAAAAAAAAAAAAAACGCAGCTGTTATAATCTTATTGTTTTTGGGCACTGTTTATAAGCCTATAAGCCTATAAGCCTGTAAGCCTATAAGACTATAAGGCTACCTGGCTACGTATGAGCAGATAACAATAAGACCGGCGCCTTTGAATAGTCTAGGTAAACTATAGACATGTACAAAGAAAATTATACTGCAGTACTACAGCTATAATATTCAAAACAATGAGTAAACGTCTAAACGTTCATTCTGATCAAATAATAAAAAAAGTATACAGTATAGTACTGAGTATAGTAGTACAGTATATCCAATAAGAAGTTTTTGTTTATTCTTTTTTTTTTTTTTTTTTTTTTTGACTTTTTTTTTGACTTTTTTTATTCCGGAGATTTATTTCCTATTTCAGAACTCAATTACCGGTAATTTATTCCGAGGAGTCATGTGTAAAAACTCTCGCGCGCGAATTGTAAATCTACTGTACAGTATACACTACTATACACTGTCACTGAGTACATACAGCTGTACAGTAGACTAGACTAGTGTTTTTAACTCTATTTTATGGTAAATTTTTACCCCATTTCTCTCCATTTCGCTCCATTTAATTGGTTGTCTCTTCAGCCCTTACAAATCCTTTGTCAAATCCTTTCCTCCACATCAAGTCAAGTACCCGAAGTCTCTCAAGGTCTCTTGAAATCTCTTGAAATCCCTCGAAATCTCTTGAAATCCCTCGGAACCACCGCAATTGATTCCCTCTTGCTCGACACCTCACCTGTTGGGTAAATGACCACAAACCGTTGGGCTTGTAAACGCAAATCATCATATATTAAAACAAATAAATAAAAAACACATGCAAATGCTAAAGAAAGGAAACAATAATCGTTAAAAATGCTTTGCCCTCAGATATCTCAGATATCATCCACGGAAACACCAATCCATCGCTTGGGAACATCGCGCTTGAGCTCCACTTCACCTGCTCTCAAGTACTTGGGAAATCGCCGGTCTGGCCCGTCCTCTGCTCGCTCTCCTGGAACTTTATCTGCACGCGGAACGAGCGCCACACACGCCTTGCCCTCAAACCCCGGGTCCAGCTTTCCGTGCTTACGCATCAGCCCCTCTAAAGCGTAGACCCGTAAGAAGTCTGGGTTCTCGCGAATGTCGCGTGTGCGTGGGGGTGGTGGTAGCGTGACCTCCTGTAAGGAAAATGTTTCCAGTTCTTGCGAACGACGCGGTGGCGTTTGGGGCAAAGATGGCGCGCTGGTCTGGGAGGCTCGGCGCTGGGTTGCTGCAGAGGCAGATTGCGTGGTCATTTTGCGCCGTGCTACGGAGACGTGGGGCACAGTCATGCCGCGGCCACTGCGTGTCACTGGGACGGCACTAAATCTTTGCGGCACTCTCTCGTCAGTGCTACGAGGACTAAAAGTAAACACATCCGCAGACATGTTTGCCATGAGAGAGTGTTGGGATTGGGAAAATGACGAGGCTGCGGACTTGAACGCCTTAAAATGAGCAGAAAGAGCAGTCACAATGGATTTCGACCGGAGCTGGAAACTTAGAGGCTTGGACTCGCTCTGTTCGAATTCCGTCAAGTCTTGCAGAGAAGCAGACGACGGGTGTGCGGACAGGGGATGTGAAGAGTCATCTACAGAGCAGCTTCCCACCATTCTATTGCCAGACCTCAATACACTTAATGACTTGCGAGCAATAGCGCGGGGAGTGGCAATGCCACTATCGGTAGAGCCAACACTTGTGGGAAACCTACTAGAGAGCGAACTGCTGATAGAGCTGAAGCTGCCAGTGCTTGCATCGTCGTCTTCTTCTTCATCCTCCTCTTCCTGTAAGATTTGCCAGAGTGGTTTCCCATCGGCAGGTATGGCTTCAGGAGGGAGAACATCCTCAGATAGAGGTAAAATGTGGTGCTGACTAGATACAGCGTAGTCAATAGAGAAAAGCTGGGCTTGTTGTGCGGCGTCTTCCAGTGTGGGGTCTTCAAGATCATTACGGTGCTGGCCAGCTGGTTGGGGTATATGCAAATTTAGGGTGAGATTGGTGGAGGGGTCAGCAAAGTACTGACGAAATGGCTGCCGCTGCCGTCGATTTGGAGAGGCAGAATTTTTAGAAGTTGGAGCGACATTGGAGATGTGATGGTTGGTTTCAGCAACGCTGTTGTCAACGCTGCTGAGTGGGGGGTCAGTGGTGTAGTTTAAGCCCTTGCGAATCCTTGAAGGTTTCGTAGCAGAAGGAGAGGACACATTTTGCTTTGGAAAAGAGAGCAGTTGAAAGGAAGGACGACGGTTGCGTGAAGATATGTTTGTCGACGATAGAAGGCTTTCAAGAGCGGGAGTCAGGTTTTTTCGGGGGTGGCGGACAGAGGTGCAATTGTGATTGTTGGACATTTGAATTGTCATGAGATACGTAGTCGCATTACAGTATAAAATTTTATTGTTGAGAGTTGAAAGGCTGGTGAGTGTGTTGTATATAGTACTAAGTAAGTAAGTAAGTGAAAGTGCTGAAAGTGCTGAAAGTGCTGAAAGTGCTGGAAGGGCTAGAGAAGGTGAAAATTTTGAGAATTGGAAGGTTTTAAATAAAAAAAATAAAAAAAGCTAAAGATTGAAGGAATTGGAGTGGCCATGGCCCATGGGTATTTAACCGAAAGATTAGACAAATCACACTGATTGTGTTGTTTATTAAAATAGAAATTTCTTTTTTTTTCTCATCCAGTTGAGTGGGTATTAATATTCGTCTTTGGTTTCTATGCCGACGTACGGATGGTTTGTCAGGTGTAGACTGTATATTATGTAATAAACAACGATTATGTAACAAATAGTACGACAACAGCGTAATTACTTAGTAATCAATGACATAAAAATGTAATATTTATTAGTAAGCGAAACAAAAATAATGGCCGCGCGCTCCTTATTAATTATAGTCTAATTATCGACGGTAAGAAAAAGAAAAGTAGAGATTATCGCAAATCCTTTCCTAAATTTCTCAACCAAATTTTTCTATCTGTCTCGTGTGACGAAATATATACGTTCCATTACAAATGAGGAAATTTAACTGGCGTAAGTTCTAAACTAAACTTGCTCTGGTTTTTTCTCCTCATGAGCTAGCTATAGCGAGCGATCGAGCTCCCTTGGGCTCCCTGTGATCGACCGTATGGACCAGAAACTGATCATATATACGATACCCCTCATTATTTTATACAGTATGTACTATGTATACACCGTTATGGCCTCATTATGCCCTCATATACTATATGCTTTAAAAGGATTTATTTACCGGTAAAGCTAAACATGAATTCAGTCGACCTTTCTGTCAATTGCAATAACGCTTATACGTAATATTCTTCTAGTCGACCTGAGTCTCAGAGTCAGAGCCGTTATACTCCACATCTTGCCCCTATGCTTCCGTTATGCTCCTTTCATACGCAAGTTCACCAACGTACGGCGGCGGTAATTTACTACCGGTATTTGTAACCATTGTAACGTGCGGGCATGAATAGCTAGCTAGCTAGCCTCAGAGGCCCAGCGGCAGTTCCTAATGAGGGTAACCGTTGCCTCTAATATTACAAAGCCAAGGCAAGCTAAGCCAATCACATTCAGCCAAATACAGCACATGTGGAGTTCGTTATCTTCCAGCGTAGACTTACGACATTCTGCATGAAACGAAACGTCTTTTTCATGAATTTCTTTTCTTTTTACGTTGGTGTTGTTTTCTTCTTTTGTTGCCGTAGTTACTAGAGCTTACCATAAAATTTACAATTGTTACGTACTGTAGTAAGTTACTAGTAACAGTGTAGTCTAGTTAACTGGAATTTCATTAATTTCAATTTCATTAATTTATTCAAATCTAAGTGGTTGGTTTTTACCCACTGATTCTGGGGTTTCCATGGTTCCTCGGAATTTTCCTCCCATGCATATCATGAATTCAGACAAGTTCAGACGCCCCATGGCAGCAGTCCCCTTGGTTCCCTTGGTTCTACCGTACTTCTACGTATTGATTATAATGCGTAGCCGCAGTTACCGGCAGTTTGCAAGAGTTCCAGTGGTTCTGATTCCACTTGGGTGGCGGTAAGGGGTGTCACTACGGTAGATCTCGATGGCATGAACTAGCGCGCACCTTGGCTTGGCCCGACTAGCTAGTAGAGTGCTCGCGATCTAATCAATACGCTGTAAACTATCTAAGCCTAACCCTGGTCTAATCCAAATAGCCGAACCAATATTTAGCAATCAGTAGAATTAATGCCAAACGGACGGAACGGACAGGGGTGTTGTCGGATCTAACAGTATGAATTCAGCGGTGCGGTGTGGAACGGTCTACCGCGGTAGACTCTAGACTAAATTTAGACAAGCTAAAAGTTGGAGTACTTGCACTATAGTACTTGCACTATAATACCTATCACTTATCACTTATCACTTGACACATAACACATAGCACATGACACATAAGACCTAATACGCTCTGCTTACACATATATTACCAAACACCCATGTCAAGAATATTCATATTTTCAACTCACTCCTCCACTCCCTCCACAACTATGTTCACCTTTACCTCGCTAAGGTCTGACGCCAAACGCCAACGAAACGGTATACCTGTCGGCCCAAAGACCCAATGCCTTTCTAGCGACATATACCAGTCTCTCTTGTCATTTCCTCCTGATGTCAACATACTTATCGATGTCGGCTGGGACGCTGCGCTCTCTACCTCTCTGAATCACATAGTCAAACTAGCTCCAACAATTGATCTCCTTCTTCTTACACATGCTACCCTCTCTCATATTGGTGCATATGCGTACCTTTGCAAAATATCCCCCGAATTTGCGGCTATCCCAACTTACTCGACTCTTCCTGTCATTAATATGGGCCGCATGGTGACCTTGGATTACTATAGAAGTAGCGGCCTTCTGGGCCCGTTTGCCGATGAAAAAGTCACGCTGGCGGATGTCGAATACGCATTTGATAGTATTCTACCCTTGAAGTATTCCCAGAGCACAAATCTTCAAGACAAACTGGAAGGTTTCTCAATCACCCCGTACAACGCAGGTCACACGCTAGGAGGCACTATCTGGCGCATACAGCGTGACCAGGAATCAGTCATCTATGCCGTTGACTGGAACCACTCCAGAGATAGCCATCTCAATGGAGCCTTTTTGCAAGCTGACGGAAAAATACTCGACGCTTTGTCTAGACCTTCGGTCATGATTTGTGGCTCCAAAATCAGCGATCAACCAGGCACACTGAAAAAACGAAAGGAGGCCTTGTTTAATAATATCCAGGACACAATTCAAAAAGGCGGCTCCGTCCTTATTCCTACATCCAGTGGTGCAAGAGTTCTCGAATTGTGCCATATTTTGGATTCTTACTGGGAAGACAATCACTTTTCCACGCCTCTTATTTACTTTTCGCATATTGGGTATCGCACAATGTCATACGCGTCGTCCATGTTGGAATGGATGTCTTCTGCGGTTATTGATGAGTGGGAGATCAACAATAAGTCACCGTTTGATACAAAACACTTAAGAGTGTTTTCTAGCATAGAGGAGCTCGCTAAAATCGATGGACCAAAGGTTATTTTGGCATCCGGTGAAGCGTTGGAAATGGGCTTTGCGCGTTCTGTTTTTTCCAGAATCAGTAATGACACAAATTCGTTGGTTGTCTTGACTGAGCGCGCTGGTGGTCCTGATAGCTTGAACGGTCAGCTATATGAGCAATGGACAAGCCAACAAATGGAAACTGATGACAAGGGGTACCATCCAGCTCACCTCACCACTCAAATACTGATTGACTATAATCAGGAATTGCCGTTGACTGGCGAAGACCTTTTTGACTTCAACGACATGATTCGTGAAGAAAAACAGAAAAAGGAACTACAGAACGCTATAGAATTGAGGAATAAGAACATTTTGGAAGAAGACGAGGAAAACGAGTCATCAGATGATGACGATGATGAGCTCGTGTTGTCGGGTCATATGGACACAGGTATACTCATCTACGGACGAGGGGTTTACGACTACGACATGCGACAAGCGCCAGGCCAGCCAAAAGGCAAACCTAAAATGTTTCCATTTGTAGCCAAACGCCGCCGAGTTGACGACTATGGTGAAATCATCAAGTCCGACACGTTTTCGACCAAGGCAAAAGAACTCAATGAGTTGGAGTTGGCAGGCATCGCCCCCGCCAACACCGCCGCTAAACAGGATGATGTCAAAGTGGGAGATAAACGGACGTGGGGATCTGACGCACGTGCGGGTGATGGAAATCAAGAGCTGGTGGGCGCGCCGAAGGGAAATGCACCAAAAGCGAAAACGACTGCTACGATGGCTAGCGACTCTGACGAGTCGTGCCGCTTAGATTCATTTTCTGCGTTTGCAGTGCCTTCCAAGTTGATTAACAAGCATGACGAGTTCAAAGTTCTGTGCAGCGTTGATTTCATTGATTTTGAGGGTCTCACCGACGACCGATCGCTGAAAATGATTGTGCCGCTCGTCCAGCCCAAGCAGCTCATCTTTTTACCAAGCGTGCTTAGTTTTGTGCCAGAGGAGACGGCATTGACGCGCAAACGGAACGCGAACGTGATTGACATTACGGATTCTACAGAATCTTCCGGGGCGGTAGGAGTACCGTCGGCATATGTGGATTCTGCGGTTGCGTTTTTTACGAGCCACGAGCCTGGAATTGAAAAAGTGTACAAGGCCACACCCAACGTGCGCATTGATTTGCAAATTGGAAGCAATGTTTACAAGGTGACGGTGTCTGTTGAGCTGGAACGGTTGCTTAAGTGGCAAAAGATTGTGGGCGACTATTCAGTTGCGCACGTAACGGGCAAACTTGTGATGGCCCCTTCTGCGCTTGACACTACTGATTCTGGTAGTGCTAGTGCTAGTGCTGTTGTGAAGAATGAGAAACTACAAATCGAACCCAAGACGGAGTCGTCAGATGATGTGGTTGAAGTCAAAACAGAAGCCGCTGCACTCGATCAAAATGAAGACGTAAGAGAAACAGCAATCGTCGCCGTTAAACGGTCACGTCCAACATCAGCAACAGCAGCAGCTCCAAGAAAACCAAAACCCCACTTTATCTTGGTCCCACTCGAAACCGCGCGCGAGCTTGCAGCCGCACCCCGCACTAACCCATTAATGGTCGGTGATGTGAAGTTGGCCGAACTCAAACGCCGCCTTATTCGGCAGCATGGGTTGAAGGCTGAATTCGGGGCTGAGGGAATCTTGGTTGTGAATGGTCGAACAACCAGTGGTGGTAGTGGTGAACAACAACAACAACAACAACAACAACAACAACAACAGACACAGATAGCTCAGGTCGCGGTCCGAAAGTTGGGCGAGGGAAATATCGTTATTGAAGGAAGTGGATTGGCAAAGGAGTTTTATGAGGTTAAGGCTATTGTCAGGTCAATGTTGGCGTTAGTATAGATGGAGGAGAGAGAGAGAGAGAGAAATGGGCTGTGTGCTGTGATGTAACCCGTAGTTTGTCTTGTGGTAGTTTGTCTTCTGCTGAGACCCGTGCGCCTATACAAAGCAAGCTAGACCTACGTACGTATATCTAGATATCAGACTTGTTGCACGCGCGGAACCTGTATTTATATAATATAATATTGACATGATGATGTTGATGAATATTTTGACAATTGTTAACCCATTTTGTAGACTAGACTACGTAGACTAGTGCGGGTGCACTCTGTACTCTGCACTCTCTGCACTCTCTGCACTGTACAAATTGTAAGCTTACCGGTAGACTAGTCTAGGTCTAAGTAGTCTACTCCAAACGTTTATGTGACGCATTTCCTAATGGAATAGAGAGAGAGAGAGAGGAAGTTTTTAGTTGGAGAGCTACCGATACGTACGTAACAATTAAAAGCACTCACACTCTGTAATATATGATAAATTTTATTGGTTAAAATTGTCTAATAAAGAAGATATCGCGATGGCCACTTGAAATGTGATCATTTTACCTGTACATACACAGAGCTATATATATATATATACTGTGTACAGTGTGTAGTCTATGAAGAAAATGATATCAACCCTTTAAACGGTACCTTTAACTGAGAGACGCATGCACATCACTTACACACACAGACATGGTAAAAAGGAGAGTCAGACAAAATATTATGCTCATCAAGACTCCATCTCTCATTGCAATCAACACCGTCACGAGTCACGACAGTACATGTAGAGGTCTAGTACAGTAAATTACTTTATTCTCTTCTTTCATCACTTAATTAAAAAAAAAAATTCTGTAGTTCTCAATTACCTATAGGTATAGCCGCGGTACTTAATTACACCTGTCCATCAAGCAGCGCCTCAATAGCTCCCTGAACATTACCACCGCTCCGTCGCAACGCACGCACGTTTCTATCAAAGTCAAAGAATCCCAACTCGTTAAGCTGACGCAATTGTGCCTCATATCGTTCCTCCGGGGGTCTCGTATCAGCCGGCTGCTGTGGAGCTGCGGCAGCTCCGCCACCTAGCAAACTTGCAAGAAAGTCGGGGTTCATACCAGCAGCTCCAGCGCCACCAGCACCGCCAGCGCCTCCCAGCAAGGAGGGGTCCAGAAGAGCGGAAAATGGGTTGGCGGCACCAGCTGCTCCGCCGGCTCCGCCGGCTCCACCTAGCCCGCTTGCAAAAAGGTTGGGGAAACCGTTACTGTTTGTGGCATCAGTGCCAGCGGTTGCGACTGTTGAGTCCTCAGTAGTAGCACCAGTAGCGCCGCCTGGGGCAGGAAAACTAGACGTTTGTGATCCAGGACCGCCGCCCATAGCATTTTGCATAGACATGATCTGGCGCATGGCCTCCGGATTAGACATCATATTTCTAAACATTGGGCTTTGCATCATGTTTCGAATCTGGGGACCCATGCTGCGAAGCTGGGGGTTGGAGTTGATCATCATGTCAACAACGGCGGGGTTAGACAAAACAGTATCCATTTGCTCTCTAAAGCCGGGAGAGTTCAGCATGTTGAGTAAATCGTCGGGGTTAGTGGTGGCGCTCATACCTCCGTCGGGACCAAACATGCTGGCACTCGGTAGAGACGCATAGCCTGCGTACCGAGCTCCTGTGAGGTCGGCAAGAGGATTTCCTGGAGCAACGCCTGTGGCGATATTTGCAGGTACTGTAGGTGCTGGCTGGGAAGTAGACGAACTAGACGAATCTTTAGGCGGGGCTCCACGAATAAGATGGATTGTGTTGCCTTCGGCAATCTTGTAGGAGCTCAAAGTCTCTGGATCCTTCAGAATTCTGCCAGAAAAGATGACACGCTGTCTCTCAACTGGTATAGAGGACTTCTCGGCAAGAATAGCCTTCAGTTCAGCAACAGTTGAATCAGGCGCCACATTGACTTCGTACTTTTTATCAGCAGAAGATCTACACACAGTTAGCGAGAGGTGTCAACAGTTAGAAGGGGGAACTTACTTGATGATAATGTTAATGTTTTCTGGAGAGGAGGCTTCAGACATGGCGACGTTGGAGATATGTACAAGAAAAAAGATGTCAAGTTGCTTATCAATGGGATGTTGGTGGTCTTAGGATATGGAATGGAGTTGTGCTTAGGTTGTTAGCTAGACCTGTTGTTGAGCACAATACGTGACTTGAGATGTGGTCGGTGTGAATGGGCTTGAAGATGAATCAATTGCAAGAAGAAGAAGAAGAAGAAGAAGGTGGTGGTGATGATGGTGATGGTGGTGGTGGTGGTGGTGATGATGAATGGGCTTCCAGTGGCCACAATTGCAATATTAAAGGAGCCAGCGGAATTCCATAGAAGGTCTGAGTCATCTTATCGCATGTGCTGACTAATCGGATTAGAAGTTTGTCCGTTTTAGCCTGCACTTTAAAAGACTTCAAAGACTTAAAGACTTCATGAGGAGAGACCGTCTAGTGACCAGCACAATATCAATTGTAGTAAAGTTCATGGATCCGTTAACAGGGTCAGTGTGAATTGCCAATTGCTAAAGTTGAGATGGCGCCTCAGCTAATCTAGAAATAATGCCAAAAGTTAACTGAAGTCCGAGCGCCTCTTGACACAATCTAGACCTACCGGTCCTGTAATTATAAAATATTGGCATTAATAATTACGTACACGTCGTACAGTACTGTAAAAACTCTCGTTTGTCCTTAATTCCGCAACGTAACTCATTAGTAAGCATTAATTACATAAGTGCTTAATAATAATAATAATAACTGTATTTGGTATGGATTACAAGTGTGAGCTTGACTCTGCCATGGCTTTTATTTAGATTAGACTAGCTACAAGCCAAGACTCATGATAATTTCGAATTCCTTCAAGTAATAGCTTATATACAACTTAACTATGCCGGTTTTCAATAATACTCAGGGCACTTAATTTAAGAAAAATACATCATCGCGATTGTGATTTACATCCCAGGGTAGGATGGCTCAGTGCATAGATCTTATTAAATAATAACAGCATATCGTTGGTGAAATAATCTTTAATTTTTTTCATTCTGTTGTACTTGTTTGTTAGGGCTCAGGTATTGCTATTCTGTTCTTGGAGAATATTGACGACGCCGTTATGACGTGAGTATAATACTGTACAGTACTTATGTGAAACCCCTGACCCTACATCATTTTTAGTGAGGGAGACGAGGGAGTAATTATGGACTCTGACTCTGATCACACACACACTCACCTTTGCGGAGAAAAGCATGATTCCTCCACTATATATCTTTTCTCCAAGCTTCGCAACCGTTTGTCATCGACTCATCTTCAATTCCTCCTGAACCTAACTTCTTCTCCTTCCTGAGGATGGGCTATTGAAGATACTGTAGGTAATACGATAATCCTGTTTTTACTACCGGTACAGCTGTTCGAAGTATCAGTTTGCCTCCTAAAGTGCTGTTGAAAGTACAAATTGACCACCTGAACTCACTTCCAAAGCTCAGTTTATGATGCTTCAATCCCTGCCTTTAGAAGTCTTGTTTGAGATTCTTCACCATGTGCTTTACCCCGTCAATTGCCTTGGTTACTACGTGGATTTCAGTAATGACAATCACTGGGAACAACAGGAAGGACTCAACCTTTCAGTAACTTGCCGGGCCTTGCGAAGAGCTCTCTCTCCGACTTTATGGAAGCACGTACACTTCGATATTTTAGAAACGAAAAAAAAGTATTTGCCATATGGCTATCGACTTTTTTCAGATGCAGTGAATCCTGATTTTAAACGGACTACTTCGTTCCTGAACTGTTCATGGAGTATCTCACATAGAGATAACATATCTGGTTATTCTGTCAGCAACACTTCTAGGAAGTCTTCATGGAGTAGCTCAGATAGAGATAAGATGCCTGGTTATGTTGTCAGCGACGCATCTAGGTTCCTCAAACGCTTTGATTCAAAGGAATCCGTCCTCAAGCTTGTGAAAGTTTTCAAAATTGGCGCGGATATCGAGTTCATAAATACGTCATACCAGCTGTTGGCATCTCCAGAGTCCAAAGTAGCCCTGAATAGGTACTTGCTTACTATTAAACTGGTGAAACCCCAGACAATGCCCCTTTTAAAAGAACTGACGCTTGACATAATGACACATGAAGAAACTGACGAAGCACACACTGATTTTGGCGGGGTTCTGGGAACTTTTAAAAACAAGATCAACCTTAGGCTGAGTATTCGGTTACAACTCAGTCCTCGTTACAGAGGGGAGCTATCAAGAATTGAATTGATATCCAGTTTTGGACTGCTGCCATATGTGGTAGATATGCAACTTGAGGGAGCATCGTTTTCATGTATTGAAAAGGGAGGTTCTCAGTTAATGAATGTACGAGGGTTTCACTTTGATAGGTTTTGTCGGCAAATCGTCAAATTTGCTCCTTCACATATTGCAGGTGCATCCATCGTCTATTTGGACGTGGCCAATTTTTATGGCCATAACATTACACTATTTGATTGGATCCCACCAACTGTCAGAGTTCTCAAATGCGACAGTGATTTTTTAATGACCCCAGGGATCGAAGAAGAACAGTATCGAGCCTATGATAACGTACGCTCTCTTAAGTTGGAATGTACGATATGTGGTTTTCGAAGAAACAATGGTAAATTTTATTTTCGGAACTTGACTGAGCTGCAAATTATACGCCACACAAATTATAGTCCAAGACTCCCTTATTTCAAAGTAATTGGTAATCTTTTAAGGTCAAACAGACAAAGTCTTTCAAGTTTGCGAATCGACGTCCTCTTACGAGAGGAATTCGAGCTCATTTCGGTACATTTTGATCTATTGGAAACTCTCGAATATGGCCTGCTACTTACGAAGTCAGATCTGATAAGCCACCCCGAATTCGTTTCCGGTACTATGTTAAAATGGGGGCCCAATCTGCGCCAGCTTAACTATAAACTTTATATTAACTCATTGCGTGCTTATGATTTCGACACATACGCAGAACGAGTACATATACCGCCTATGGACTACTACGGATTGCGCTCCCAGGTATTGAAGCGCCCGAATCTTCAATTCACTGCTGCATTGTTCTTCTATCCAAAGTTGAACTCGGCCGAAACTTACTTGTTTGGAAGTACATTTAAAACCTCCACAGATAGTAAGTATTTCGGTCTTACCGACTTTTGTGAATTTCATGATCCAAATTTGTTTGAGTTCAAGTACAAACATCTTGAGAAAGGCGATTATCCTCTTTACGCTCATTATATCTTCTTTGATTTTGTCAAGCTACGGACCCTTATAGATAAAAAAGAGCTAAAGGAGCTGAACGAGGATATGAGTGTCGTTACTATTAGCTGACTTGTTCAATTGATTGCATGGGGTTTTGCTTCCCTTTAGAAGTGAAAATATGGAGCCAAGCCAAGACAAGCTCAAATTCAGGTCATGCTAAGGAAACGTTTATGAAGTATACTATAGTCTAGTTTAATTGTCCGCGCGTATGCGACATTTTGAAACGCTAAGAAAATTAGGACCTTTCTCAGCCGAATCAACGGCACTTCACAACTTGCCAATTGCAAGACTTCTAACACGGCCTTAAGAAAGTAAAATCTGTCTGAAATGATCTAAATGTATGCAGCCTTTTCATAACTATTCACGTGAAGTATAGATTCTCTACTTATTCTATATGACCTTACTGCCATGCATCTCACTAACGTATTGACGGTTGAGAAACTTCTTTTTTAAGGTACAGTACTGTACGTACTGTAACTCTCCCATTCAGATTTCGAAAACTGGTGGGTGGCTTGTTCAACTTGGTTTTTGGATCGATTAAGCTTAGCGCTCAAACGAAAGTGCGGTTACTTATCCGTAATCCTAAATCAAAGCCCTAGTCTAGCTAGCACATCTTAATCCTACCCTGACTTTCAAAAACTTTTTTTTTCAGTTCACATTTCCAAGTATAAATATCTCTCGATTCTCCTTTCCTTTAGGTTTTTTTTTTCCCCTTCTGTAAGTGACGTACTTCATAGGATTATTTCTATAGGTAACGTCCTCATCGGTCTCCTATTTAAGAGCCACATATTTCAACTTGGTTGATGAGGTTGTTTCCCTGCGCGCCCTAGAGTAAGAAATTACAGTTGTTAAATTTGCCAACCTTGTGTTGGCATCAATACTTGTTTATGCCTTTCCGTTAAGTGACCTTTTCTCTCGAGAAATGGTCGCTAGGATAAGGTGCGATGATCTCAACCCTTTGCATGTACTCTTTCGAGAGGGGTGGACTGGGTGGGTGTGTATGGTAGTCTGACAAGTTTTATATGTACATGCAAGTAGTATTTGAATATGAGTAGAAGTCGAGTAGCTATTATGTGGTGTTTGTAAAAAGTTTCAACTGGGCTGCTAACAATGTAGGTTGGGATTGAATACTGTTTGCGTTTGGGACTTCAAGTTATTTGAGCAATGCTATTTCAATATAAATTCTTAGATGGTCGAGGATGTCATGATTTAATAGGTTCTATAAACGTAGTAGTTTTTTTGGGTATTGTTATTTATTTTGAATTTGTGAGTTTTTGGCGCTATCAGAGTAGTGCGTTTATATTTTATGAGTAAAGATATCAGCTTCTCCTTCCGCATTCAATGTATCGTATAGGGTTCTTAGTGTTAATAAAGTGCCATTCACTAAAATGGCGGCGGTATTTGGCTGGGTCGATGAAAATAAAGCCATCAAAGCTGCTGCGTTGGATTAGAGGAGCCTGTGCTTTCAATTACTTTGTTTTGTATCGAGATCAAGTTTTTATATCGTTTCTGTATCCAGTTTATAACTAATCCATTCAATCGTAGATGTTACTCACTTATGCTCAATGTATTCAGTTGTACCTACTACAGACCTTTTTTTTTTTTTTTTTTAAAAAAAGGAAAAGTTCCCAGGATTGATTAACGAGGTGAATATCTAGAAGACGAAATATATAAAAAAAAAAAAGAGTAAATATGAAGCCGCCCTCCTGCTGTGAGCATTAACAACTCTGTCAATATAACAATTTGCTATTGTATTAGGCCTTCGCCCTTTGTCGTGTTGCCTCCATCAAGGCCCGAATCATGCCTCTAATTCTACTCCTCCTTCTGCATTTAACAGTTGGTGGCCGCTTTTGGGGATGTAAACACCAAACCTCAGCAATAACGTAATTCACTTGATATCTCCAGCGTTTTCAAGTATGTGGTTACTCCTTCTCATCCAAGATAGAATTTACTGCTTTGAGCCCTTTTATACTCTATAACAGCACTGAAAGATCCAAAGTAGCGGAAACCTTGCGCAGTATGTCTCGGGGTCGTTCGAGATTGGGACAGCTTACAAGCAAGTGTTGAGCGGGAACACCAAGAACCCTATACATTACATTGAATGAGGAAGGAGAAGTTGATATCTTCACTCATCAAATATAAACGCACTACACTGAAAGCACCAAAAATTCACAAATTCAAGATAAATAACAGACCTTACAATACTTTTCAGCTTCTCTAGGCTTAACTGTTTAAGATTTGGAACATGGCTTTGGATATAAGAACCAATTAAGAAATTATTACTGTTAGCCCTCTCCCTCTTCGAATTCGTTTTTATCTTGTTGCCTATTTTAGTAAAAACACAATTGCTCATATTTAGGTCTATTCTGGTGTACTATAAGCACAATTGATTTAATTAGACTTGCTGGAGTAGGCTATTTATGACAGTTTTGTCCTAATCTAGAGTACTGTATGTTAGCTTCCAGCACTGGTTAAGGAAGTTGCACCGCACATATCGAACAGTTTCTGTGTCCAACGATCGACGGCGGAAGGACAGTATTGGTTTGCCAGTCTTTCTAAACAACATAAATAGAAGCTCATGCCCCCCCTGTTTCTATTTTCTAAAATCATCTCTACCCCATAGCTGATTTCAGACTTCTCATTTTCAGAATTTTCAACTATAGTACAATAATTGACATCAATACTATGTGTAACGCTCAAGACACCAACAAGTACTATTCCGCCTACGCTGATATGTTCCAATCAGCTGGTATCTCTACCCAAGACATGGCTCCCAAGATACCAAATCCAGATTACGCGTCATTGCACACAACTGCTTCAACGCAGCTTTCACAAATCTCTGTTGAAAGCCAACAAAACACCCTTGTCAACTGTGACAGTAACAACAGCGGTAGCAGCACTGCTCTTACCAAAAAGTCATTACCCAAACTGTCGATCTTTTCTTTGACACTTGACGAGGCTTTAGAGCAGTACCCAAACGAAGAGGTGTGGATTGAAAACGCACTGATTGAAGAGATGTCACTACTATCCCATAAACGTCAGTTCAAACGCAAGGAATCATATTTGCGTGTGGGACTCAAGAAATCAATCAAGGAAAAACTGCATACTGCTTTTCATTTCTTTTCAACGTCCAAAGCTGTTATATATCAGCGTCTGGAGTAAATATTCCATTTCTGGCGACTTTTAATTTAATTTTTGTTTATATTTTTTTATTTTTATCTTTTTGTTTACTGAAATTTTTTAATTAATAAATAACTTATCCCCTTCTACTACCAATTTACATTGGTCGCTCGTAAACTGTAGTACTAACACTATGTGCTTTGTAAGAGAAAAGAGATGGCGGTTTAACGAAAGCGACAAATAGGTCGAAGACAGAGTTGACATACTCTGTAGAATGAAACTGAAGCAGTTGAAGAAAGGAGTGATGAAAATATGGTAGAAAAAGAAGAAGAAGAAGTTCAGGAGGAAGGGATGGAGGGAGGGATAGAAGGTAGACTAATGACAAGCGATTGCTAAAGAGCTCGAAGAGCTTTATGGAGCTTGGGGACGAGGAGAGAGATATCGTGGAGAAATCATGCTTTTTCCCAAAAGCGCACGATGTGATACAGTACGCAAATCATGTAGGGTTTCGGGTGTGGCACCCCATCATATTTTTATTATTAAGTATTTCCTGAATTATATCAAATCGCCATCAATCATATCTAAACAGCTTTCAATATTAGTGGCACGTCACAATTTTTCAACAAATTGTTCAACAAATTATTCAAAACTTGTCCTCTTATCTCACTGCTTGCTTTCTTCTCTTTTGTGTCACTTACCAATATGATAAATGATCTCAGCGTTATATCACATCAATGCCGTATACCCTTCTGAGTGGCCACTGACTGAGCTGCCACAGATGCGTTCCGTTGAGGGAATACTGGATTTCTGATTAGTATAGAAAGTGGTAGACGTACGGCTGACATAGACTACTGTAATTATGGTTCTAGAGATTGTTTTTTTCCCTATTGGATATGAGTTAGTAGACTAGAAGTAGTGCTAGAGATCATGAATCATAGTAACTCCTTAGTGAAGCTACGCCAGAATAATTGCGCTCGCTCTTTACAGCTGGTGAATAAGTCTAAGAGAAAACAAATAATCTAAACAGTTACACTTCCCCACACGTTCTACCAATTAATGTGTATAGATATATGCCTTGACACAAAGTATGATTGGTGTAAAAGGAAATTGTCTGGTACACTGTACAAGAAGCTTAGATCTACAGTAAATTGTTGTGAGTTTACGCAGGTACGGTACGCGTTTAATTATTTACGCGTGTACACGTGCACATATTTACGCGTTTCCGCGAATCTGCCAAACAAAAAAAAAAAAACCTTCTGAAAAAAAAAAAAAAAAACCAAGTCCATAATGAGAACATCACGACTCGAATGTTGAAAAGTGAATTTTTCAACAAAACAAGGATGGAAGGTTCTAAAGACTTCAAATAAAATGTAATTGAATGTTATTAGTTTGTTATATCTGTGGTCTAACCAATTGCTCTTTAAATTGAATATTTTCAAAAGTTTTCAAGAATTAAATTAGTACTATGAATCTTAGAGTCAAGAGAAGGCACAAATAACAGAATTAAGCAAACAGGTTAGTAGCCCAACGGCTAACGTTTGTGAGAGGTAAGATAAGATAAAGAATCGCAAATTCACGTTCGATTCCAGCTCGTGTCTTGACATGGCGATGGTAAGTTCTTCAAAAAAAAAAAAACATCCAAAAAAGGCAAGAAAAAAAAAAAAAAACTGCAAACTTTAAGTCAGAAGAATACTAACACTAAATTAATAAAAATAGCGAATAAAATAGGAAACACAAGATGGTAAGTTAACTAACAAAGTATAAAACAGAATCAGAAGAGCAAGTCTAACCGCATACCTCACGCTACGGGGTTTACAATCAATAGGTTTCCCCAAGAATAAGATGGTAAGTTAAAACTAACAAAGTATATAATGGAATTAGAAGAGCTAACAAATTCGCCCCACGCCACGGGGACTGCAATCCTAACGCTCGGGATTGCAGTCCTCGGTACTGACAGCAGCCACCCGGCTGTTGTAAAAAAAAAAAAAAAAGGAGGGAAAATGGCTAAGGCGGATATGAAGGGCTGAGAGTAGCCGAGGTGGAATTGGGAAGGGCTGAGAGTAGTCGAGTTGGAAGGGCTGTGAGTAGTCAAGGGGGGAAGGACTGAGAGTAGTCGAGGCAGGGGGAAGTGAAAGGGAGCTGCAGAGATGGCAGGGTGGCCTTTCAACTATGAGGTGGAATATTTCAAAGGTACAAATGCCTAAAAAAAAAAAGAGGTTAAAAAAATTAAAAAAAAAAGAAAAGAAGATAAAATAGATATAAAAGAGTAAGCCCTTTAAATTTATTTTTGCTACTATGTATTAGGCTTTCTGCTTTGAGGTTTTCTCAATACCTTTCAAGAGTATAGTCAATTATATAATTCAGTTCTAGCTTAGCAGTACTGTGAAAGTCGTTGGATTTCTTACTTTAAATGCACGAACATATGTGACTGAGAAAATATAAGGCCTCTAGAGTATGTCTGAAATACTGATGGTTAAATCAAAAAATGGAGCGAAAAGATGTGAAATTTTCAGTAAAAAATAATAAAAGTACGGCGCGCTCATTCGGCTAACGATATCGCGTTAACCAAAATAACCACCCTTCAATAACAACTTATAGGTTGTCCAAGATTGTTAACATCAAAGTTGTTGTAGTTGCAAAAAAACTTGGATCTAAAAGCCATTTATGCTGAAATATATTCACTGGAATCTCATCACCTCATGGTGTCTCATGTTCCAGAGCGACATCACATCAATGGTTACGGTCTTGTACCACAACCACGCCATAACACTGATATAAAAACAATGCTAAGGAGCAGAGTAGAGTTGATTGGTGTCCACATAATCGGCTGATGAGTTGTGGCGGTGACTGATGGCAATAGTATCGGTATTAAAGCTAAGATCACCATCACTTAGAAACCAAGGAAGCTATTTGCGGATGTCGTAAGGCTGGTTTAATAGTATAATTTGAGAACAGTAATGAGATTGCTCAAATCAGAGCCAATTAATGCGCAGCAACAGAACCAGTAATAGAGATACCGACATTTTAGTGTCGTCAGACGAGTCGGAGAGTGGGTAAGTTGCCAGTGGCCCAGTGAAAAAGGTAATGGCATTGAAAACGGCCTAGGCGAGCAGAGAAACTCGGAGAAGCCTTTTCAAAAAAGACAATGCGATACATATATCCCGACAGAAGCACAGTTCTGGAGATCTGCATATATAGTAGTCTATATATATCTACTGTATGCACTGTGCTGTAGCTAATTTTGCTCCAAGCATGAGTTGGGAGTTACGTACTGCAGTACGACGAAAAAAAAGTCATTGATTTCAAACCTCCCAACTGTAGCCCCACAGCTTTGAATTGAGTCAACTCCACGATTAAAAAAACTATAGAGAATTCAATTTTAGTACAGTACTAGGAATTTCAGAGCCAAAGCCAGGCCTTATAAGAAGAGAAATCAATACAATGAGTAGGCATCCCGATTGGGAGTGCGAGATGACTAATTTGACATCGTTGGTTCCCTGTTCAAATCCAGCTACCAGCACATTAAGACAACCAACAAATGTTGAGTCTTGATTTTTTTTTTTTTTTGGCATCAATGCTTGCCGTGTACGGACGCACTCATGTCAACCGTTACTGCCACGCATGTACTTCACAATGATAACAAGAATAATCGGTAAAGACTCGAGATCAGAAGAGGGAAACCTCACTACGTACACGTCGTACAGTAGTTGGGGGAGGGAAGGGATAATACTTTATTCTTGCCATATGGCTTTACTTGATACAAACAATATTAAAAAAGAAAAAAAACACAAGCTAACTTGATAATTCCTCCAACATTCGCCTGCACTGAAAACCGTCTGACTTAGTCCTTCTTTATTTCTAGCTTTTTTTTTTTTTTTTTTTTTTTTTTTTTTTTTTTTTTTT
>JAJMKT010000299.1:0-28100 GCA_030563985.1 Geotrichum restrictum
ACCTCCCGAAGGGGGCATAAAGCCTTTTTCAGCCCCTTAAGCCTAGGACTGAAGTTTGCGGTTGTCGTTGTGGTTGTTTTGCGGTCAGGCGCTAACTCTGACGATCGATCGATATCGCGAAGTCTGGGAGTTGAAAAATTTTAGGAGGTTGGGTTATTTTGGGGGTGAAAATTTTTATTTCTTGATTGGGAGTTGTTGTGTGTTTTAATTTTTCAATTTTCAGGCACCGCGCCTAGAAATTCTATTGCTTGTCACTATTACTTTTGGTTGGGTTTGGTCCTCTTCCGGAGGAGGCTCAGGGTCTATTTGAGGGGTCACTGTGCGGTTTTGTATTGCTGCTATGTATTTGATCAGTGCGATCTTACCATCTTGTCTCCAAAATATTGATGGTCGTTTGTCTTTGTCCTTAAAGCTACTAATGTGGTGTCTGTGTATTTCGTGTGCAGGGGCTATCCCATACGTACCGGTAATGCTTTTTAAAGACTTTTCACTTGAAGGCACAAGTTTATGAGTTTTATCAACGGCACTATGAGAAAAACTCTCTAAAACACTTGAAATAAGATGCGATTTACTGTCAGTAATCTAATTAATCTGTATCATAAGCGGTTTTGCTTTAAATTTGAGATTTATAAAGAATCTGACATTATTACGATATACCTCCGAGGCAACGTAAGGTCAAATTCTTTTTTAAAAAATAAGCGAACACAACAATAGCCGATCGGTTAATAGCCAAAAGATTAGCCCTTCAGTAAAATAAGTACGATGAAAGTGGAAAAGACCTAATGTATTGTGAAATTGTCAAGAAACATAAAAGTAACGAGCATGGTGATTGGAGATGTCCTACGTCACGCACCACTTAACGGCCGAGTGAGCAGAAGTTGTCCGGGCCAGGACTGGCCATGGTCTTTGAAGCAAATACTAGCACATACTGTGATACAATTAGGAGCATTCCTTTGTGGCTAGCAGAAAAAAAATTGCCCATCACTTGCTTGCAAGCTGTCTCAGTTTTGAAGGACCCCCCAAAAAAAAGTGCATGGCTTCCTCATTGTCTAGCATCATAAGCGTTAATTGAATTTGTTGACAAGATGTTTCTGCCAGCGACTATCAACAGAGAGGAATTGGTCTAACATCTCTTGGGCCTTCTCGTACTGGTCGTCTTAGTACCAATCAGTTTAGCAGGCACACCAGTCGTCAGACTTACCGCAGTCAAGTATCGTTACCAATTGCAAAAGTTCTGCCCGTGAATGTAATACAAATTGCTAGAAGAAGGCTTAGTTTAAATGCTCATTTCGGTCAGGACTTAGTATGCTAGGGTTAGCCCCCGTAAAACTAAGGTGAAGGAATTGATGATCAAAATAATATAATAACTCCAAGATAAGTTTGCAAGACCCGTTTAAGAAAATGATAAGTAAGAAAACTGTTTATATAGTCTTTTTGAATGTCGACAAATGTTAAAGAATGAATGAAAAGTTAGCAAGTTAATATCAGAAGATCAGAGAAGGTTGAAAAAATAATTGTGAATGTTGGAGTAGTTTGAAGAAAGACTCACTTCTCATTCATACCCCTGTCTTAGACAGAATTATCACAATTCTTAAATACAATAGTTGTTGTTTTCCATGACTAACGCTTGGCTGTCGTCTAGAACATAGGTTGGAAAGATACCCTTGTCTATTCGAAAGACTTTTTTAGGATTGCAGCCCTGCCATTGAAGGTCCTAATACTGTCATACAGGACAACCTCCAGATATTCCAGTGATCTTTCCTACACAACTGGCAGCTTCGTGTGCTGTTTTTGCAAGAAACTAAGAATAAAAATCTATGAGACGGTAGGAAGTTACTAGGAACTGAGGTATTGTAAGTTGAAGCTACAGTGAGTTTTGCGCATTTCGTGCACATCACTCAAATGAGTGTTTCTCCAACTTACTGTACAATTTTCAGCAGTCCTAAGAAAGCATAATAAAATTTTTCTGTAAGTGTCGAGTTTTCTTTACTTAGTATAGTACAAAAATAGTCAAAAATCAAATATTATAGCACATTTATTATAACCGACGGTCTCTCAAAATTGCTTAAAGAATAATTATGGCTTCATCAGTCTTTTGGATGATGTATGCCATGTGCCATGTAACCGTAAGTCAAGCCCGCGCCACTATGATAACCTTCGCCCCTCGCTGATTTTACGCAGCTTAAGGTAGATAGATAGATAGATAAATATTTTTATTGTCCCGTTCAATAGGGTAAATTATACAAACTGCAATAACTATTTAAACGTGGAGTAGGACATGGGTCGTTTCCTGTCTGATATATACAGACTGAGTCAGGCATAATTGCTTCACTAATTTTTAAAATGCTGCGATGGTGTTGAAATTTCCCTGAGGTGGCACAGGTTTAAGGTCTTCGAACTTCAGCACCAAGGGAAACCCAGTCGCTGGGATCGGGGAAAAACCTTGGGTGAACTACCCTAGAAGGTTGGCCATCATGGTAAAGTGCGGGTAATTTAGAGAAACTTGGTTACCGCGATAAGGCCTTTTCTGAAATCCAGAAGTACCTTAAGATCAAGCTCTCGAGATACTTTCGATAATATTTGTCGCTCATTCTCATTAAGCAAATATTCAGTCAAGATATGGCGTGGTGTTTCCAGTATTCCACATTCATAGTAATGGTCCCCGTCCTCCAATGTTAAGTCTTTAGAAGTATTCCCCAAACTCGCCGTGGCCCGTCTGAATTGGACAATCTTGCTTAGAGTTGGTCCTTGAGTGAAGCTCTCAGAGGTCCAGAGCTGAGAAATTTGCGTCAAAATTATTTCGCACTCTCTGACGATGTTCGATGCTTTTTGAGACTTTCTCACACTCACCGGTGCGAGGTACGGTGCTCAGCAACGACCAGTTCCAAGTTCAGCGTACAAAACCCCAAAAAAACGTAGGTTTCAATTATCTATCTTGGAAGTGTCATTTTTAAGTTTCAAAATCATAGCGGTCTTGTAGTGTAGTTGGTTATCACGGAAGATTCTGATTCAATCTGAATAAGATTAGAATATTCTTCTAACCCCGGTTCGAATCCGGGCAAGACCTTAGTTTTAGCTTGGAACTCTGTCAGGATACGGCTGCGGCTAGCCGCACCCACCTTCCATTTTGCATATGGTCCCTGGGCTTGAGCTGGGGGGCTACTCTGTACGAGAGCTTCCGGCATGGGGACTAAACTCAGGGTAATTGTGCCATCTGAAGTTCTGAACTATCCAGTGAAGACAAATATTTGCTGAGGGAAAACGACGAAACTAGAGTGACAGGATCCACCATCAAGGTATCAACAGCATGGATTCACAAGCACCATCTCGATCTATACTCACATCCAAGTAGGAACACGCCTCTATTCAAGCTTATTACGTATTACTCAGGTGTTTGACGTATAGCAAAGGCCGGACCTGACATGTAGGCAGTCTGCAAACAGATATATGGCGAATTTATGTAGGTACACACAGTAGCAAGATCTCGAGATATCATCTAAAATAGTTTTCAAGAGTTTGTAAAATTGGACTACACACTTCAGTAATCAGACTCTCTAGTTTACCGTACGTAGTTTCTAGACTACTGTGATGTCTAGGATACAGTACTGTACCATAGAAAAGAGTGGAATGACATTACTTGAACCCTAGGTAGCGGATTTAAATTTGAAAAAAAAAAGGGAAATTTTCATTTCAGCATTAAAATTTTCGGTAGACTTCGGTTATTAGTTTTTAAAAAAAAAAAAAAAAAAAAAAACCCAAATTTCGAGTCTTGCGACTTTTTATGTCCAATAGTTATTACAGCCCGGAAATTCCAGATTTGTGGGATGACATCATGACAGGTACAGCACTAAGATTTAAACGAACCTGGTCTCGCAAGCACTGTAGTACAGTCTATATATTATAAAAGTGTCTGGTTAGAAACATCAATAGGGAATCTGCCATTTTGTGAAGGACCTCTAGCTAGCCAGTAGGCTAGCTTTCTTCCCACTGGATTATCAGGTTGTCTAGTAAAACTCAGTGCTAGATGACACTAGTTACACGTACGTTAAGGGATCCGGGAACAGGTACAATTCATTAATAATTTGAAACTGAGGAAAGAGAAGAAATTTATGATTAACAAATAAAATATAAACAGATAAACACAGAACACAGAATACACTAAGTCTGGCAAGAATTCATAAGTTAAGCAGGTACTGTAATAATAAAACCACAAGAGAAAATGTGCAGAGAAAGCCTCTCCTTCGACGATATTACAGGTATATGGTAGTCTAGGAGAAATGAGTACGGTCCAGGTATAGTCTAATAGACCTATGAGTGAATCAAGTACAGTACAATCAATACTAGGACTCGAACGCTTTCACATCCATGTTTAACTACTAGAGATACCACAAAGTAGCGCTCCTAGACGTCATCAGTATGTCAAAATATGTACTACAGTACTGTATAATGCCATGTTGGTCCTTACTTGTAGTTAATGACCTGTGTAGATTATAAAGTAAAGATGATGTTCCCATTATCTGGGAGTAAGGTATATATATAATGAAAAAAAAATAAAAAAGGATACCAGCCTGGATAGTCTATTCCATTCTACTCGAACCATTGCGCAGCTGCTGCTAATCTAAAACCGGGCCCATAGACGTAAAGCTCGTCATAGCTAATCTAGATAGAATAGTCCAGTACTCTAGCTCGGTCCACTACATCTATAGAGCTAATTGAATCCCTAGTAATGTGTGCTTCACTTTTTACATCATTGACCGGTATACGTCTATTTTCTGTGCACAAGCCTAAATTTCAATCAATTTTTACAAGACAGGTAATATTTCAATTTGCAATATTCTGGTATATGACCTGGTGAGCTGCAATGGTCGTGACTTTTTCCTAGCTATCGATCGATATCACCGCCCGGCACCTATCCTAGCTAATTAGCTACAGGCAATCGGTATAGCTAGTTAGTCGACTAGTCATGTAGCTAGTCAGGACTCCAAAGTCTAGATGAATTCTAGCCAACAAATGCCGATACCGGCAATTAGTCTAGGTCTAGACTATTCTAGTTTATTGGTCCAGTAAGCTAGACGCATTTCTATTCGTCTAAATTAATCATCAACTATTTAGACTTCTATATATATATATGAGCGCGTGAGGGCGCGCCCTCTTTGTTAAATTGTTTGTCATGGAATTTATTTATGAAACGGATCGATAGGCTCATTTTCCTCTTTCAACTTAAGTTAGAACTACGGTACCGTAATAACAATATCATTCAACGGAGAGGGTAACTTTAGAAAATAGATCGTTTCTTTTTTTTTAACGCCACCACCACCACCACCACAACCAGCAACAAAAAGAAAGAAAGAAAGGGCCGGCGCTAGAAATATTCAATATCATATATAATGGTGGATCAAATAAAGTACAGTAGACTAACCGCGGCTCAGGTTATAATTAGTGGGCTCATTGGCCTTTCGGTGTTATTTTGATCACTGGTTCATTGATCCTTTTAAAGGCTTCTATTACAACTAGTTTGACGTCTGCTGAAATTCTTTTCGCTTGAAACTTCGCAGCTTACATTTGTCTAGCGGTGACTGGTCTAACGTGTAGCTGGTCTATGACGTCGCGGCGACGGCGACAGCGTAGCTAGCCTATCACATGTAAAATGCCGGTAAATATTAATTCTTCACCTTAGAGTCTTAGACGGAGTACTACATTCCCGTTTTACCCAAACCAACCTTCTCGCTTTTTGTTTTTTTTTCCCTTTTTTTTTTCGCTTCCCTTAAATACACCGGTAGATATAATTTTCACTGCTGTACGGTAGCTTCTTGTGGCTCAGAACTATTTTCTTTTTTTTTTCTTGTCGGCAAAAATTGTGTCTCCTGTAATTAATATTATACCGGTATATAACGCTCTCATTGTTTTGCTCTATGCCATTTCCTGTCATTTCTGTGGCTTTTTGTGGCTTGCTTTTGTGGCTTCCTTTGTAGACGACTGTAGTCTGTAGGTATATTGTGGCTCCCAGTGGCTTTCTGTGGCTCTCCCCTGACTCATGACTCCTGTCAAGTTGCCAACTTGTTGATTCATTGTGGCAATTCATGGCATATAACGGTTCGTACTGTACCCTGATGGTCTTTTCAGTGTACCTGCCAAGCCGTTCGCCGTTGAGTCTACAGCCATGTCTACAGCTAAGTCGAGCTTCGAATCCTAGCAACTCCAACCTCTTTTTAAAACATTAATTCTATTATCATAACATGGAAATATATCTAAACTAAACTAAAAGGCATTCAGTGTACTAATCGAGATCAGGCATTAATCGAGATCAGGGATCTCTGCGTGGAAAAATGGAGTGTCCGTTCCAAGCAGAGGAGTTAGTAGTCGCGACTCAATCCCTTTACCAATCTCTTCATCGTCCTTATTCTGATTAATCTCCTCCTTGGTCTCTTGTGAATATTCTGTGGTGAAATAACTAGTAGTGACACCGATGATAGACTTGGCTGGAGATCCGTTGCCAAAACCTTCAGCCATAAGAGAGCGACGAGTCCACTCAGAAATGATTCCCACAAAGTGGAACTCCACTTTTTGATCGGCGTATTTGCTAATAGCATTGCGAATATCAACAAGATTTTGAATACCTGTGCAATCAAGGTATGGAACAGACGAAAAGTCAAGAATAATGGCTCTCACAAGCGGGCGGTTATCTTCTTCAAGACTTGTGAGGTTACGTGGTCCATGGTCGTTCCAAGGACGATCTCCAAGCTTAATACTTCTGTTTGAAATACCCCTACGAGTCACGCGCTTAACCTCGTCAAACAGACGATCAGCTTGGCGAGAGCAGTTAGGGTATGTGAAGGACTCGTTGGGTCGGAATACAATAACTCCTTCCGGAGGAGGCAAAACATGAAGCTTAGGATTCAACGACTTCAGACTAATTGGGACCCATTTGAACTTGCGCTCAATAGAAGAATTTTTAGAAATGGAAGCAATTTCGGCAGCGATTTGGACGGGCGATTTCTTGCCATCATCATATGAGTTGATGGATGTAACGGCAAAATCGACTTGAGAAGTCTCGTTTTCAGGCTTAGGTTCAGGGTTAGTGTCAACAATTTTGGGGTTTTGAACTTCAAAGTACTCGATGCGGCCGAGGAATTCTCCTTTAGCTTTAGCAATGCGAAGAAGAAGGAAAGCAACAGAAGCGCAGATGGAAAAGTAGATACCAGCTTCAATGGTGGAAAAGACAGTAATGAATACAGCGGCAATAAAAATGACTGCTTCAAGAGGAGATACCCGCCAGAGCTTGTAGGAGCTTTTATAGCTAGCCATCAAATCATAGACAGCATGGATGATGATGGCAGAGAGGGTGGCATTGGGAATCCAGTAGAAAGCACCAGTAAGACAGTAAATAGCAAGTAGAACCACAGCACCAGTGAAGATACCAGCAAGAGGAGTACGGACACCACATTTGGCCTTAAGAGCAGAACGAGAAAAGGAACCGGTGGCGGGGTATGCAGAGAAAAAAACACCAATCAGATTAGTGACACCAATAGCAATGAGTTCTTGATCGGGCACAATCTTGTAGTCATTAACTCTACCAAAGGATTTTGAAATGGCAATATGCTCCAAAAGCAGCACAATGACAGAGACAGGAAGTTCACTCGCAAGAGCTTTGACGATATCAGTGTTAAGAGTGGGCACACCAACGTGCTTAAGACCAGAAGGCACAGTCTTGATTAAAGATGCAGCAGGGTTAGCCTTTTCGTGTCTGTAAACTCCGTAACTAATGACAGTTGCAAAAATAATGACAAAAGCATTACGGAGAACTCCCAGATAGAAGAAGCCAATTCTGAGTTTGGGGTATCTCTTCTCGCCATAGGAAGCGCTGAATTTGAGAAGAAATAAAACAAACAGTGAAATGATACCAAATGCAGCATCAATCTTGGCATGTTTGAGGGTCTTAAGAAAGTTAATCATTACCAGGTAGGTAGAATCTCTCGTATTAAGAAGCTTTGAAGTTCCAACAAGACCAGGCAGCTGACCAACAATGATTGAAAATGCTGAACCAGTCATGAAGCCCATAACTGCGGGAATAGGGATAAATTCAAGAATGAAACCTAGACGGAGAAGGCCAATACCAGCAGCAATACCGCCACAAAGAAGAGATAATGTGACTCCGATGAGAGGACCCTGGTCGGCATATTGGGGATATTCGGCGACGACCTTAGTAATAGTTCGGCCAACTTGTAAAGACATGACAGCCACAGGGCCGATGGAAACATCTTTTGAGGTAGCGAAAAAACAATAGATAAAAACTCCCACAAAGGAAGAATATAGACCGTATTCGGCATCAAGACCGGCAATTTTTGCGTAAGACATTCCTTGGGGCACAACGACAATTCCGACTGTGAGACCAGCAATAAGATCTCCATACAGCCATGTAAGGTTGTATCTATAAATCCATTGGAGAATGGGGAAAAGGGAAATCAAGTACTGTTGAACGCGTTTGAGAGGATGGCCAGTGTGTTTGTAAGCCCAATCCTTTGGTGAGGCTTTGGGCTCGATGTATTGTTCGACGCTAGCACCGTTAAGCATTTGAAGAGATTTCAAATAAGGCAGACTGAAGAAAGAATAAAATAAGAATATGGAAGAGAGAAAGGAAGAAAGAGAAGGAAGTTAACTTGGATTATATATATTTGCTTATATTTGCTTATATTTGCTGACCGGTATATTTGCTTGCAACACGGATGGACTTGGCATGCCTGGCCCAGCGGACTAAGCTATAAGCTTGCCTCTGTTTGTACTGGAGCTAAGCAGCCAAAATGAATAATTTGAATATATTTTGCCTGTGTTGAATGGCTTTCATGGAGTTGTCCCTGAAAAAACACTCAGCAGCATATCGCTATATAATAATTGTGGCTCATTACAGGCACAACTTCGCAGTCGATCCATCCATATAGACAATTCGTGAGTGATATTATTGTGGCTTGAATAAGGTTGAATCACTTGGAAAAAACACAATATCACGTGCCCAATGACGTGCTTTCATAGATGAAAAAGATTTAACATATATGGTACCAGCAAAGTACATAGACAGCACAAAAAAAGATGCAAAAAAAGATGCAAAAAAAAATGCAACGGATCTGCTGAAAGGGAGCCTAAATAAACTCAGGCTTAAACTTTTGTGGCTTGAGCTGGCCAATTTGACACAAGCTTTACGAACGTATTTAGCTAGACCTACCTACATGGCTGCCCAGGCTGCGTGAACCAGACTGCAATGGAGCCAAGATCTCGTCAATATTATTAAGGTTATTCCTTCTCTCTGCAGTCGAGTACTACGTACCAGCTATAGGCTTAAGCCGCTTAACTACATGGCTTAACTAGAACAGTAACATCAGGTTGTTTGTACGTTGTATGCCAATGAGACAGTGTGAAGTCGTGAACTACGCGTGCACGCACTCTCACTCTATGCGCCTGTCATATGCAATCTGATATCGCGAACGACGAGTGCAAGCTCAAGTTTTACCTTGACACCTCGTGGGCCGTGAATACACAATAATCAACCGCTTGCAACATTTGGTGTCAAACAATTGGCCCTAGGCTACCTAGCTGAGGGTACACGACATGGCAACAATATATCACAGCTGCAATTGCCAATACGTACTCATGAAGCTTCAAACCTCTGCTGCACGACACGGCTCGCAGCCTTGCGACTTTCAAGCCACAATCAGGGTGCACTAGCGCTAGTATTTTCGGGACGCACAGCTGTACAACAGTGTATATATATAGCTAATAGCTAATACGTACATTGTACAGCTGGATAATAGTGTATATAATACTGTATGGCTAGTCTATACGTCGCAAGTTCTAGCGCTGGCCACTCCATGGAATTCGACTTCTGGTTCTAAGTCAGTACATACCAGAAAGCTTGCAAAGTGGTCGGCCAGCGCGCCATGTAACAGCATGTGAACGGCCGTTCTAGATTGATGCATCAAAATATAGCTGCTCTAGTATACAGTAAATACGTTTTGGATGGTGATTGAGGCGCCACTGTTTGCCCATGGCGTGCTTGTGGGAGGTCCAGAGCTACTACGTAGAGGTCTATTTCTATTTTATTATGGAATACATTCTAGAGTACAGCACTATACTTTTCAGAGTGCATGGTGTTCAGAACCCCGGATTCAAAAAAAAAAAAAAAGTCCCTTTTCTATTTTCTATAAATTTTCTATTTTCTCACCTTTTTCACCTTTTCACCTTTTCAACTTTCAGCGTTCACCGCTCAGCGTTCAGCGTTCAGCGTTCAATCTTCAACCTTCGGCTATAGAATAGTTACTATAGTCTACAATTGATAACACCCATAATAGCTAAACATTTACTCAAAGGCCAAGACCCCTGTTTGCATAACAATCAAAGTCAAATTGATATTGGCATTCTTAGCACGCGAGAAACAATCAGATCACGCGAGAAGGCGGATGTATTAGATAGCTTAGATCTTGGCCCCAGGCTAGGCTAGTTCTACGTAGTTTTAATTCGCTATATACCGGTAGGCTATTATCTACACGACATGAGCCTATATTTTTTACTAGTTGGGGTCTATATAGCTAGAGAAGTCATTTGGACTAGAATACAGTAAGCTGGTAAGACTCTGTAAAAGACAAAGGGACCCTAATACGTAATTAATACTCCGCTTTACACAAGAATTTAGCTATTTACATGCTACAGTAGTAAACGGTCATCTCCGGTAGATGTTAACAGTTCACTGAGTGACTCAACTTGACTACACGATTGCGGTATTGTGAAATTCGACGTGAATCATGTATAGACCTGACATGTTATTGGTCGAAATGTTTTTTTTTTTCTTTACAGTACAGTACTTGAAAAACGCAAGTTTTAACGCATAGTAGCTACGCTTTCCATACAATTTGGCTCCACTTTAAATTTAAAAAAAGAATCAAAAAACTTTATGGCAATTGTTAGCTACTCTAGCGGTTGGAATAGAGTAGAGTCTCAGTAGACTAGCTATATAGGTACTCTATGATATCTATATGGAGTAAATGGAACCTTAGACTACGTACAGTACGTAGTTCATTGGCGGAAACGACAGTATGCAGAGTTGTGTGGAGTTCAGCGTGAAAAAAACGTTGAAATGACGAATATAATCGTGGTAATACACCAGCCATATCACGATTTTTTCTACATGAGCGAGAGTCTGCGAGACAGGTCCACATAAGATCGATAGACTAGCTAGACATTTAACAGTTTTAATAATTCCAACAACATTTCAACAACTTTAAACAATGACAGGTTTAATCTCTACAGTAGAAGGGTCCCCCTCACATTCTATACCCGGTAGTCTATTAATCTAGCAGCGGCCGGTCTAATTAATACTATACCTACAAAACTTCCGTGGTGAGATCGTCGCGAATTCGGAATGGTCTTCCCCGCCAATATATGGTATGGCCGCACATTGCAGCCACCCAAACAGGCAAGGCGAGCGCCTCCCGGGCAAGCCACACCGGCAGCCACGATTTCAAAGTCCGGCGGCCCGCATAGGTGGCAACATAGGGATTGAAGTAGTGCTTCACAAATACTGGCGTATCTGTTGATCCGTTTGACTCAATGTTGCCAAACCCTACAAGGTTGTGAAAGTGCCAGTAGTCAATGGTGACCCAGCACAACATGTGAAACATGAACCATAGCCATGACCAGAATCGTGAGCCTTCGAGAAAGAGAGCACTTATAGCAAAGGTACCAATTATTCCGCTGATGAAACTCTCCGTCGTCGGCTCGACTAACGTGGCGACTATGACCATGTATCTTCTTACGCGGAGCCACCGAATACGCCTCTCACAGTAGCTGGTGACTGAAAACTTGGTTAGTGGTTGGATAACGGAATCACAAGTCATGGCGGAGCGACCTCCGGCAGCCCAGATACACATTGCAATCATATTGTCTTCTGCAATGTACTCCGCAAAATGCTGGATCCCAGTTCCCGGAGCCACCACTTTCTGCTTAAGCTTAGCGGCGACCGCAGAGTCCAGTACGCTGCGGCGGTACAGATTCGACTTGCCCATCACACAGGGTTCAATTGCAACGGTATTGATGGCCGTATAGAACTTGCTGTGGCTCGTGAGCATGAACATTTCGTCAAGCTTTGCACCCCACTCAATTCCGTCAATCAGTATGCTCAGTGGTAAATGATGCACTATTTGTGTCTCTGGCTTAGCATTAAGCTCGGCCACAGACCGGGCCAGCGTGCCAGGGCTGACCCAAGCATTTGAGTCCAGCACCCAGACAATATCATACTTTGCGCCGCGATACCCTTTTGCCAGATTATTAATTTTCGGATTAGGTCCGTAAGTTTCCTGTTCACCAGACACCATTATATGAGCATCCACGTTTGGGTACTCGCGAATAAGCTGGGACGCGACCGCAATGGCAGCATCGCCCTCTGACTCGACACAGAAAATGACTTCAAACAGCGGGTACTCCTGTTGCATGGCGGATATAAGGCACGCGTTGAGTTCGGGATCTATCCCTTTGAGCGGCCTCAGAATGGTTACACCTTCTGTTTGCGTCAATGGGTGTTTTGACCAAACGCGAGTATTTTTCAGCCAAACGACGATGGCTCCTAGGACTGACAGTCCCACCACAATGAGGTACCAGATAAATAATACTACTGCAATTAGAATAATGACAGCACCGTGACCGGTACCTTCTAGACCGATACTATCGTAGTCGGACATTCCTTTATTATATTGTTTTGGTGAGACACTGACAGTTTATAATGAGTGTAGGACTTGTAGGTTGATATTATCAGCCAGACAATGGATTGCCAGGTAATATGGCAGGTATACTGTACAGAATCTCCAGGGACGTAGTGCTGTAGTAACGATTCGAAAGAAGTAGGCGAACAACAGTCGAGCCTAAAAAAACGTGCAGAATGGATGCGCGCGCACTGCAAAAGAAGAGTATTGCGTTGTAAGTAAGTTTTGCTAGGGGGTGATGAGGTCCCTCAATCGAGAGAATCTTAGATCAGTGCAAAATGACCGTGTCAAATAGGGAATTCAAACAACACAAGCTCAATGTGAAGGTGGTTTGGTTAGAAGTTCACGTTCAAGCGCCTCAAAGTACTAAAAAGATTAATGGCTACCGGTAGTGGTCGGCGGTGTCGGGTAATTACTAAGAGGCATTACTTTCCAGTGATCGTTCTATCGTCAAATCGCTAAAACCCGCAACCAGAGTCCCAAATTATTACTTCCATGACTTAAGTTTTAAGCCTTAGGACTTAAGACTTGAAGCTTATGACATAACTTGTTCTTTACCTTTTTCTTAGTAATCAGTGCTACTAATGATTACTCAGTAATTACGTGTCAAGTTGCCACGGAAACTCATCCATGAAAAGTCTCATGATTTCGCCTGTTTCGCGTCACAAAAGCGTTTACAAAAATGAAATCACCTTATTTTTTTCAACCTTCGTAGCGCAGAGAAAGAGATCATGAGATATCTGGTGACTGGTTTTTTTTTCTCATTAGTTATTGGATAGGCGTTCAATAGACTCTCAATTGTAAAGGTCTGAATTCACCAACGATGAATTGATAGCCATAAGTCTTCGTAAATTCGTGTAAAGCGTAAGGTGGATCAATCCTTAACGGTCTCGGTCTTGACAATGATTGCAAGTCTGTCTGAAGAGCTTCAAAGCGATGCCTTTTTTCTCTGTAACAAGGACAAGGCTCAGGACTGACTGCTTTCAACTGAGACTTTGGCTCGAATCAGATCAGACCACAGTTTTATGAAATTTCTCATAGTAAAAAAAATAATATCATGATTTTTCAAATCTAGAGCTTTCTATTGTTAACTGCGCAAGTTAAAACAGCGTAAGATGGAGAAGACTGGAATAATATAAATACACCTCTAAAGCCCTCAGTCTAAAATCCTTTTTCTATTCTTCATTCACTCATCACTTTCAAGTCTTAAATCTCATTCACCAAGCTTCATCTTCTCCAGCTTTATTGCAACCGCACCTTCACACTCAAACCCAAACAAAGCAACTCACACAAACATATTCAAAATGATGCCCACTGCTGCTCGTTTCGCTGCTTCTTCCGCTAAGCCTCTTGCCAGAAACTTCCAATCTAGCGGTGCACGCGTTGCTGTCAACCTGGCCGGTTGGGGATCTTTCATGTCGGTCTTCATGGGCTGGCCTCTGCTTGTCCAGCAATATCAGCTCAAGGTCAACTGCGACAAGAACTAAGCAATCACTTCACCTCACTCCTCACTGTTCTTAGTGAGTTTTCGCGCACATACGCATGTCACCAAAGTGCCTTTCATCAATTCAACATGTCTTTGTTTTTGTTTAATATAGACCTATTTATTTGTATTCTGATAATTTAAATCAAGATTTTTCAAGAAATTTGTGTAGTACGGTGGAGTCTGGTAGACTAGAGTCAGGTAGACTATGAGAGCCGTTGGAGATGGAACTAACGTTGAACAGCTGTCAAATGAAAAGTAGCAGAATTAATAGTGACAATCGTCAGCTCTTCAACTGTCATCGAGCGATCGTCAAAATATTCGTTAACTTGCACCTGATTATCTGTACTCTGATCAGTTACTACTCACAGCTGTGTACCGCAATAGTCTACTCTACTGTATAGTATGTGTATATGTTATGAATAAACGAAGATATCTCGAACTCACCCGTTCACAAAATACCAATTATTACATAATAAATTACATATGCATTACGTGATTGATTACACGTCAATTACAACATTACTGACTAATCACATTTCTGCTTCGTGTTCTTTCACGCGCTGACACCGCTTTCATCTTCATTTCACTTTGAAGAATTCACCACCATCTCACCACAAAAATGGACTTTCTCTCGGAATCAAGCGGTAAGCAGAACCATTTTCTACTGTCTGCTGCGGAATCTAACTCTTATAGAACTATTCACCATTCAAAAGGCCTTCTACTCGGGCGACTTTGAGGAGGTGTTATCCATTGACCCCGAGACCTTCACAGAGGCCAACGTCGTGCATGCCCAAGTCTTAGTAGCGCGTGCTCAAGTTGCTCTGGGCAAATTTAAGGAGCTGCAGTCTGGTCTCAGTGGTGTTACGAACTCTGAGGTTGAGCTAAGTGCGGTCAAATGGTTTGCCCAGTATGTGCAGAATGCGCCAGGCCAGCGAGCAAAGGCGCTGAGGGAGATGGAGAAACTGATTTCTGCAAACAAGGAGAACCACACGGTGGAATACCTGGGAGGAATTGTGCTGGTTTTGGAAGACCGACTGGATGCAGCTTTGGATCTGCTGCTACTGCACCAAGGCTCTCTTGAGTGCATCTCGCTCATCATTCATATCCGACTGCTCCAGAATCGATTGGAACTCGCACAAAAAGAGCTTCTTGCTGCAAAGAAGTGGGCTCAAGACAACATTGTGTTTAACATATCCGAAGCATGGGTCAATTTCAGACAGGGAGGCACCGACAAGTACCAGGATGGATATTACATTTACGAGGAGCTGGCTTCGGGCGGGGTCGTCACTTTCAAAGCACTCGCAGGTCAGATTGTTAGTCAGCTGCAGCTTGGAAGATTGCCAGAGGCCAGTGAGGCTCTTGAAGAGGCTTTTGTTTTGGAACCTGATAATGCTGATCTACTTATCAACGCCATTAGTGCGGCCATTCTTTCTGGTCGCAGCTACGAAGAGCTCGACACAAGACTTAATAAAGTTGCACCGTCTCATGCACACTTAGTTGACTTGCGGGCTAAGGAGGATTTGTTTGACAGGATTGCAAGCAAGTACGCTGAGCAGGCCAAGTCGTAAGAGCGCAATTGCAATATTATAATGTAGAAGAAGGTAATAATGAATTCAATGGTATTCATAGTGCTGTTAACACTGCGAACAGGTTTATGCTTATTCTTAAGCTCGAGAATAAGATCCATGTTTGTGACACAGGCCATTGAAAACCGTTTTAGGAGATTTCTCTTTTGAGTAGATCTGGTACTGTACTGTTCTTTTTTTTTTTTTGTTTTTTTGTAAGCCAATCAATAATGCCCTAACCACGATAAGATAGCCTTGCAGTTGGCGGCTCAAGGCTTTGTACTCGACGAAGCGCCCTTTTGGCATTGAGAAAAACCTCTGAATTTTGAGCTTTTTTTCCTTAAAATTTCCTTGAACGAGCCAAGAAAGGTCATATTTAAACAAAGGTGACTGATGAACCTGCTGCCGACATTATCGAAACCATGGATTCTACCTCTGACAGACCGCGTTCCCGACGTAGAAAAATAGATGCCTCTTCTTCCGCCATGACAACAACGGCCACACCCTCACCGAAGAAGCCAAGAACGGTCACCACTTCTTCCGTCATTGGTGTCACCCGGTCCATTTCTGCCTGCCAGAGGTGTCGGTCGCGAAAGACCAGGTGTGACCAAAAGTTTCCGTCATGCACCTCCTGCCTCAAGGCCAGTGTTGATTGCGTCGGAATCGATGCAGCTACAGGACGAGAGATCCCCAGAAGCTACGTCTCGCACTTGGAAGAGCGTGTTGCTCATCTGGAACTTGAGCTCATGAAAAGGGATTCCCCGCAGGGTGCTGGTGATGGTGGTGGTGGTGATGGTGCAAAAGGTTTGGTCCCGTTGACAACCCCACCTTCCGCCGGTAGCACTGGCAGCGGCAGCTCGTTCTCGCAAAAGGGGGCACCTGATGATGGTACAGATACCGAGTCACTTATGTCGTCAGTGAAAATGGTGTCGGTCAATGCTGCAAGCATATCTCCATCGTCGTATTTGGGCTCGTCTTCGGGACTCTCATTTGCTCGTCTTCTTTTCACGGCCGTCAAATTCAACTCCCAAGACCGAACGACCCAGGACCTCCCCGTGGGCGTCTCGGATCCAACAGTTAAACAGCAGCCAGTCTCCCCAGCGTCTCTGCCGAAAAAGGAGTTGGCAGAATCCCTCCTTTCCGTATTCTTTTCGCTCGCAAACCCACAAATGCCTGTTTTGCATCGCGAACAGTTTCTCGTCAAGTATTTCATTCCCGTATATGGCACGCTTTCGGCAAATGTGTCTCTTGCCTCGGACTATACGACAATTGGCGTGCCGGTGGCATATCCGAGCGACTCTATAGACTCAGCAGCAGCTGCTGCTAGGACGAAACCGAGCCCAAAGGCGTTGTACTTTCTCAACATTGTTTTTGGAATCGCCCACGCTGCACTCCACCAAAAAAATCCTTCTCGATTACCCGAAGCTTTTCACATGGCGGCCATGAAACACGTCGATGCCGTATTCTCGTCCTCTAACCGCCTGGAGGCTCTTCAGGGAATCCTTCTGCTCGCACTTTACGCCGTTATGCGACCAGCTATTCCCGGTGTGTGGTATATTCTGGGGTCTGCGACGCGACTTTGCGTCGACCTGGGTCTTCACACCGAGTCAGGCATGAAGTCGTGGTACAAGAATCCGTCGACGTCTCAAAGTCACTCGCTGCCGTCGCAGATAAATTTGCATGAATATGACGGGCCGACGCTAGACATGCGACGCCGCCTGTTCTGGTGCACATATGCGCTTGACAGACAGGTCTGCGTATATCTAGGCCGCCCATTTGGGATTCCCGAGCACAGCATTAGAGTGCCGTTTCCAAGCGAGCTGGACGATACCCTCATTGTGGACTCGTCGTTTGGTGTGCCTTCGCCCGCTATTATGGACTATTCGCAAGAAAAGTCTACCTCCTCGTCGTACAAAACTATCGCGCTCTCATTTTTTCGCATTCGTAAAATCCAGGCTGAGATACAAAGCGTTCTGTATGAGTGCGCACTGTTGCCTCGGCAGTATTCGACACTGGACGAGTGGCGCGATGCCATGGCCGTGAAGCTCGATGCATGGCATCACGACTGCCCAAAGTCTACAAAAAAAATGAACTGCAATTTTAACCTACGGTTTATTGAACTCAACTACCATCAAACGAGGTTATTACTTTACGGGCTTTGCCCTGCTTATACGTATCCGCCCACGCTGCTGTGCTACCAAATCATAGCCGAGTCCGGCGAGCAAGTGATTCAAAACTACATGGAACTGAACAACAAGACGAATATAAACTATACATGGGTTGTAGTGCACAATCTGTTTATGGCAGGCACGTCTTACCTGTACGCGCTGTACCACTCGCCTGAGGTGCGGGCGAGCACAACAGTCGAAAAGATTGCCAAGAACACGCGTGCGTGTGCACAAGTATTAACAACGATGGTCGACCAGTGCGACGCTGCCGTCTCGTGCAGAGACACGTTTGAGCTTTTAACGGCTGCCATTCTAAAGCTTTGCTACAACGAGCAGGCCGGGATGATAATGCAACTGCCGAACGGGCGACATGTCAACAAAGACACACTAATAAACACAATACCGTCACTTGCTAGTTTGAGTACTAAAGGTGTTAACAATATGCACCCGCATGTTGGAAATTTGATGGATTCGTTACCGCGAGGAGAGTCAGTTGCTACTGGCGCTGGTGCTGGTGCGGATGATGACGGTGCTGGTGCTAGTACTGATGCTGGAGATGCTGATATCACTACTGGCAACAGAACGAAGGACAGTTGGGGGGATCTTGACTTGTTTTTCCGAGAGGCTGCGCTGATGGATGGGGTATCGCCTAACAGCAGCACAGGGCTATTGTATCAAGACTATTATCTGATGGACAACAACATGGACAATAATATGGACAACAATTATGAGCAGATGCCGGATATGATGTTTCAACAACAGGATCAGGACCAACAGCAGCAGCAGCAGCAGCAGCAGCAGCAGCAACAAGAGCAGCAGCAACAGCAACAGCAACAACAGATGCAATCTATAGAACCGATACCAACGCAATTAATGCCTCCACGACCACGCAACGACGGACAACGGATCTATGACATAATTAACGAGGTGCCAATGGCTGCCATCTGGGACCAATTCTTTGCCCCTTTCAACAGCAATGGCGATTTGACAGAGGACGGTAACGGCGGTGAAGGTCTTACTGGGGGTGGTGGACCAACATTTAGCAACATTTATGACTTTAATTATAGATAGGACCGTAGAAACTCTGCTGTAGAGAGACTTGTGTTTTTTTTTCAATCTTTTTTTTTTTTCATGAATACATTGAAATATGACGAACCACCTGAATCTTTTCAAGAACTGTTGAGCTGTACTTGTCGTCCGCGTAGCCTATATCAAAAAGGCGTTGGTTAGAGAGCGGTTTCACAGAGTGTGCTGTGACAATGACAGAGCCAGTGGCGGTGGAGGAAGGTTCGAGGAATCCCATAACAGACACCACGAGTTGATGGCGGATCGTGTCGTGCGCCATTTCGATATCGATGCCTGAGGGTGGCAGCAGTAAGGTGATTTCGGGTAGCAGCTCTGCGCTTTTTTGTGTGTTGTTGTTGCCTTGACTGTCTTGTTGTTGACTACCTTGACTACCTTGACTGAAATTAACCATGAAAGCAGGCAGTTCTTGTAGCTTTAAAGAGCCATCAGCCGCAGAAAAGGACAAGATGCGCGCGTAGAACCGGATGAAGGGACGGGGAGGTAGGTGCTGGAAAGTTCCGTCTGTGAGGATTTTGAGTGTGGTGAGGGTTGACATGTTCTTGGTAGTTGCTGAGTTCGTGATGGTCGGTTTTGACGTTGTCTCGTCGTTGACGGTGGGAGGTTTAAAATTTTAAAAAATTAATTAATCAAGTTTGTGATCCAGATCTAAATCCCTTTCAATTGATCTTGATCTTGATCTTGATCTTGATCTTGATCTCACCTTAAACTCGCCAGCAGTTGATTCTTCACAATGTCTCGTCTCGTCCACCACCACCACAGGTCACTCCAGACCACACTTACCGCGCACACCCGGCGCCACCAATCCACCTTCCAACTCGGCGACATAATCCTCGCGCGCCCTGTTCTCCGCCCCGACCGGTCCGTGCTGTCCACGCCGCTCGCCATCGGAAAACACCTCAACGCGGGGACCAGCCGCTTACAGCACGCCGACATAATCGGGCACCCTCACCGTACAACGCTGTCCACCCCTGCTACTCTAAACAAAGCGGCCCAAAAGTATATCCTCACGCGGCCGACCCTTGAGGAATATCTAGTGCACCGCAAACGGGATGCGCAGCCTATATATCCGTTGGATGCGGCCGCGATTGTGGCGTTGGCGGATGTTCATGTGGATGAGAGGGAGGTGGATGTGCAGCAGTTTTTGGAGGCGGGGACGGGGCATGGGTCGTTGACGTTGGCGATTTGTAAAGCTATACATGGTGCGAATGGACCAGCGAGAGCTGCTACTGCTGCTGCTACTGCTGTTGATCCTGTTGATTCTGTTGCTGCTGATGGTAGAACTGAACCTACTGCTGCTCCTTCTACTAATTCTGCTGCTGAAAAACGTCCAGACCTGCGTAAGGCAATTCTTCACTCCATTGACAGGAACGCTACACACAGCCGTACAGGTCGCCATAACGTCCGCGATTTCAGACGAGGAATGTACCGTGAAGACGTTGAGTTCCATGTATGTGATTCGCCTGAAGAATGGCTCCGTGAGCGCAGTGGACCATGGCGGGACCTCAACAATTATTCCTCTTCTTCTTCTTCTTCTTCTGGTTCCTCTGATTCCTCTTCTTCCTCCACTTCCCTTCCAACAACAGGCGTCGACAAAAAAGAATTCCTCCACGGCGCATTTTTAGATCTCCCCTCCCCTTTTCTTTCCATTTCCGCCATTTCCTCTCACCTGGTAGTAGACGCGCCCCTAGTCGTATTCTGCCCATCCGTCACCCAAATCCAAGACATGGTCGAGTATGTACGGGTAACACTGGATGTAGACTTGACGCTAGTCAATACGGTCGAGCTCATGCCTGGTAGTGGTGGTGGAAGCATGCGGGAGTGGGATGTGAGATCTACGGTTGTGAGGCAGACGGGTGAGCTTGTGAGGGTTTGTAGGCCGCGTGTGGGGTCTTTGGTGGTTGGAGGTGGGTTTGTGGCCGTGTTTAGGAGGTTACCGGGTGGGTCAAGGAAGCAAGTTGCGGAGGCTAAAGCTGAAGCTAAGGCTGAAGCGGAGGTTAAGGCTAAGGCTAAGGCAGAGGCAGACGCCAAGGGTGAAGCTATGGTTAAATCTGAGGATGCTACGGCAGACTCTACAGTTGACTCCACGGCTTCTCCAGTTGTAAATATTAAACAGTAATTGAAAATAGTAATTGTAAATAGTAATTGTAAATAGTAATTGTAAATAGCTTGTAAATAGTTTTAAACACACACAAAATCATCTTAGTCCAAGTCCATGGCGTTTGTCCGCCTCTTAAGCGCGACCTTCTTGTTGCTCTTATTCTTATTCTTGATCTTAATGGCAACCTTCTGCTCTTCTTCAATGACCTCCATTTCACTAACCTCTGAGTCCTCCTCTTCTTCGTCAAATTCCTCCAAGTCCTCCAGGTCCTCAATCAGCAGCTCGCCTGACTTAAGTGCCCGAGCAATTTCCACATCCCTAATTCTCAACAACTCAGGATTATCGCTCACCAATTTCCTATCATCTTCCTTCTGTCGCTCCCCATTTCCTCTCATTCTATTCTTGTAGAACGCCTGTTCTCGGTGCGTGCGAATTTCTTCCACACGGCCCATGGCTTGCAGCGTATCCACTACCAGATCACGGTTATACCTGACGGGGACGTTGCGGCGGGCCGAGAACGTCAGCGTCGAATCCACTACCATCTCCTTGCCTGACGCTTTGCGGAATGCCTTGGTCCACCGTAAATTCCGGGGATTACGTTTCATTTTAAAGTTCTTGTGGCATTTGGACCGACAGAATCGGAATTCTTTGGCGTCGTTCCGGACAAACATGATGCCATGACCAGGCTAAGTATACACTGCAGGTCAGTAAAATCCAAGTAGCAGAACCGAACAGCGGGCTCAAAGAGAAGACTCACGTAGACTGGCGACGAGCAGAAATGGCAGTTCTCTACGCGCATTATTGTGGTCGAGATATCGCAATTGAAATTTATATTTCAAGGGATCAATAACTCACGAATCTTTGAAAACTTTTTCATATAGTACTATATGCGCGTATCTACGCGACTCCCAACGGCGTAACAGCCTAACCCTGTTGACAGGCGAGATATGGCGGTGGGCGCGCTTGAACCATCGTGAATAGGCAAGAGGTAGGCAGGAGGTAGGTATACGTGGTGCTGCTGTGGGAATTCCGTGATACGACTGCGGTGAGACTGCGGTGAGACCGTGGTAAAGCTGTGGTAAAGCTGTGGTAAAGCTGTGGTAAAGCTGTGGTAAAGCTGTGGTAAAGCTGTCATGGACATTCAGCGTTTTCCTGTCAAGCCAACTTCAACTGCAGTAATAATCCCATGATCTAGATCGTTCATTGCGCTCTCTCCGTGGCTCAGCAGCGCCGTCCAAGTCCTTTCAATTGCGGTCAGCTTCGCCTGTTTTTGCCTGTTTTTGCCTGTTTTTGCCTGTTTTTTCTTACAAAAAGTTCATGTTGTTGTGTGCATATGATGTGCCTTTATGGAAAAGGAGAAAAACGAAAAAAACGAAAAAAACCTTTCTAATTCACGAGATATATTCACGAATTTTAAAGATTTATTTCCGTCAAAACCTCCTTCACTTTCGAACCAAACACTCTTTTATACGACAAACGCTGGCTTCACTCCCTCACACTCCTTTCAACGACTATTACACGGCTTTTTCGCTCTTTAAAAGCCTTTTAACAAGTCTCTCGCCCAGTCTACCACGCTCACTTCCCCCTTCTTTCTGACACTGTACTGCAATAGACTCCATGAACGCACTTAACCGACATGTTTGGTCGCAGTAAATGGAGAAAGCAGCACGACGAGGCCATTTTTGACCTTGTAGTACGTTGAAATATTGCCAATTCTTGAACCTCCTGCTAACTACATCTCCCTCTAGGACGTGGACCAGTTCAAGACCGTGTCCTTCCGCTACATTACAGGTTATCTCATCATGTACATTGGCCTTTTCATCTCACTCGCCGTATTTGCCTCCGACATTTATACCGCCGTCATTCTTGTAGGCTACGACAAGTGGTCCAGTGAGATTAACCCTACCGTCCCTATCTCCATCTCCCGCTGGATCTTTGCCGGTTGCATCATTCTCTCAACTCTTATCGTCTTTATAGATCTCGTCATTGGCATCAGAATCCTCCGCAAAAAGAACATTTCCAGAACTTATACAAACTCCGTCGCTCGCTCCCTGTATTCCATCAAAAGCTACAACTATTTCTGTCTCTTTGCCAAAATTACAAAGTCGAGAAGTAAAACCGAGTACCTCTCGCTATTCGTCTACTTTGCCCTCAAAGGCTGGCTTCGTCTCATATTCGCAGATGGCCCTCGCCAAGTTATCAACGCAATGACCCTCTGGTCAGTTCTGAAGGTCAACACTTCATTTATAGAAACCGTCAAGGAAATCGCCGTTAGCTCCTACGTCCAGGCGATAGTTATTAGTCTCATGCTTTTCAGTCTCGTTATTTGGATCTTTAGTGTCCTTCAGTTTCTTATTGCGCTCCTTTGCGCTATTCCTCTTTACGTCCATGTTCAAAAGACCTGCACTGGCCTTGAAGAGTACTGCTACGTGCGCATCAACGGCAGAATTGCTAAGCTTGTTAGAAAGTACCATGAGCGTGACTTGATTGAACTCAAGGAAGCAAATAAAAGGCTTTCGAAACAGCCAACTCTTCCTGTGCTATTTTTGAGAAACCAGGATAGTAGCGCGACCTTGGTGAATCAACCTTCGGATGATAATGATCTCAAGCCAATGAACTCTCAAACGCCGCTAGTCATACCTCCAGCCGGTTCATTCCATGTCAGCACAACGCATCCTAATAAAGCTAGCGAACCCAGCCGTAGTCCGAACGAACGAACGGTCCCTAACGTTATCAGGAAGGCGGTAGTACGATTTAATGATTCTGTGCAATATAACTCGGAACAGCCTACGCGAGACCAGCATCCAGCTTCTAGTTCTGCTTCAAGTTATGCTCAAAGATCACAAACTCCCGCTCAAAGGTCACAAACGGCAATGTCGAATCCATTTGGAGCTTCGTCACAAAACTCGCAAGTTTCTGCTCAAAGATTTGATACGCCAGGGCCCAATCCCTTCGAAGCTTCATCACAAAGATCTCAAACTCCAGCTCAAAGATCTCAAACTCCAGCGCAAAGATCTCAAACTTCAGTTCAAAGAGCCCAGACTCCAGGTCAAAGAGCCCAAACGCCAACTTCTAATCCCTTTGAAACGCAGTCACAATCCCAATCTCAACCCCGCTCGCTAGAACTTGCCAACGATTACGCCTCAGGACAAGGTATAATACACTCACAAAACCCAACGCCCCCGCAAGCACTTTCTCGAAACCTAACTTCTACACCGATATCAGGTCAGGACCGTTCTCAAACTCCGGCCCAAGCGTCAGGCAAATCTCTCAAACAAGCAAAAGCACCAGGCCAACAGCAGCCGTTTGAGCAAGATCTGGCGTCTTCAACAAAGTCGCGCGATGATAATGTTCGTGATAACCTTTCAAGCGCTCGTGGATATACGGGATCTACTAGCCGGTCTGCTACTGCGCCACCTGGAAGTTCTGCCACTGTGCCACCTGGAAGGTCTGCAACGGTAGCTCCTACCAGTGAGCAGCCTTTTCGACAGCAAACAAATTTGCCTACTAATCGCCCATCCACTGCTGCTGGATATATTAACCCTGATTCAAGGTTGGCTAATACTACACCTTATCAGGGTCGAGACTTGTCTGATTCGTCTCATTCTATGCCGTATTCCTCGTCTTCTGATGAGTTGAATAACAGTAGAACAGGCTTGAATCGACAAAACAGCAATTCTACGTTATACAGCACGGCCAGCAACACTGACCTCGCTACCCAGCCTGAAGAAATAATTGGATACAATGTATCTGCACCGCCGATGCGTCCAATGCAATTAGAAGGAGAAGGTGTGTTAAGGAATCCTAATATGGGATTGCAAGCTAGGTCAGGCGACAATTTCCAGGTAGCAAACCGTGCTGTGTATGAACGAGAAACCGAAATCATTGATTTATACTACCCCAACCAGAACTACAACAATTACTATAATTACGCACCTCAGGGAACTCAGGCAGCATCGTACAATATTCCTCCTCATCATCAAACACCAAACATGCCTTCTCCAACGTCTATCCAATCCCCCGCGACTCCCGTATATGACTCCAGTGCCTTTCCCGGAGCCGAAAATTCCCTCTTATATCCTCCAGATGACGTTATTTTCACAGACGAGCAGTTGCCGGTAACAAACCGTGGGCCATCGCCACCAAAGCCTCCTAAGGTTAGATTCCTCGATGACCCTGTGCAATCTAAATCGCCAACCACGCCTTCACAGGATAGTTATTCGCCTCGTAATGGTTCATTTCCGTCACAATCCTTTGTGCCTAATCAATTGCAGCAGCACAGTCATGAGCAGTATTTACCTCATGCTGAGCCATATGCGCATGCACTACCATCGAGCGACTTAGCTGGTCACGACGGAGTGTCTCGCCAAGCTGAATACAACTCGCAGTCGGCACAAGCGGACCCCTACTCGCAAGCGTACGACTATAACGGCTCTACTACAGGCCCCGATCCATCTTCTTCCTCTTCGCAGAATGTCGAAGAAAATCGCTCACAATTGAGCCGTCAGGACTTTTCTCGGCGCGATTTTCACGATATGAACCGCCGTGCCGGGGTTCCCACTCATCAATCAGCGGATCAGGAAAATGTTATGTATTCCTCTAGCCGTGAGGATTCGGGAAATCAGCAAGGTGTTGGCAGCAGCGTCAGCTACGACGATATAAACGGTAATGGCAATGGCAATGACCAATATAGAGACTACAACGCGCCAACTAGTGCCAATTTTGGACATGTTGACCAGCAACAACAGCAACAACAATCTCAAATACATGTATCACCAAGCTTGAATCAGATGGGGCAGGTTGAATCCTCAGTACCTGCGTCATCATTGCCTTATTCCTCTCACAATCTCAATCATAATCAGACCTACAATAACCACACTAATAGCAACAACAATCACAATATCAATCACACTATCAATAACAACCACAATCCCTTTATTGAAAACAATAATCAAGCCCCATACACACCAACAGACTCACAATTTAACGATACCTCAACCTATAATCAAACACCACCTCTCACGTCTCAACATTACCAAAGACCGTCGCCGCCTCAACCGCAACCGCAACCGCAACCGCCTGTAAATTCTCAGTACCAGCAGGCGGCAGACTCTTATTATTCACCGTCGTCGTCGTCGTCGTCTCGTTCTTCTTCAAATCAGTTGCCACAGCACTTGCCTGGCATAGGTCCTGGTTCAGGTGCAGGATATAATTCTGAACGGGCTGATTTTTCTCGGTCGGATTCTAGGTCTGGGCCTCGAGATCCACGGAATACACAACAACAACAACAACAACAACGACGCCCCTACGGTAGTGATAATAATGATCAACGCCAATATGACTATTATTACTAAAGAAATGTGCACATGGGTGGTCATGAACACTATGGCATATCCACCATATAATGATATACCGGTATTCTTAAGTTTTCGGCCCTTTTTGAAATCCTTTTCTTTTTTGCCTTTTTGAATTCCTTTCTATTGTATTCATTTTGTTTTTGTTTTTCATACAAGCCTTATATATATTACAGTACACTTGACGTTAAATAGACTACTAGTTCATGTCATTTTTTTTTTTTTCACTTCTTTCATTTGCTCTAGCCATAGTAACGAGCCTTTCGAAGTAATAGATAGCAGCTAGTAGGCCTGTTGCACACATCTTATATACAGTATATATGTATATACCGGTATACAGGGTATTGTCCATGGGTCATTGCAACGCACCAGCAAAACTTCAGCAAAAACCAATGGAGCACGTTTTTAACGACTTGCTACAGGTGTGCAACCTCTTTTACCTAGGAATTTGCAATGGAGCATATAGTATATGATCACAATGTCTTGAGAAGTTGAGAGATATATCTTCCAAAAGGTTTTCTCAGCGCATGCATGCATGCAAGACTTCGAGCGCTCCAAATTAGGCTCTCGACGAAGGTACTACAGCTGAGCCTGTGCCTACTACAGCGGCACAGCCTACGTGCAAGAGGGTCAAGGTCCCTAAGCTAGCTTTATAGTCGAGTACAGTAGTCTACGTGATTGAAGCGGGGACGCCCGCGCGCGCCCTGAACATACGCGTCCTACGTACTGTATATACTGTAGTTAACGCAGTGAAGTCACAACTTGCAAAATTTTCCTTGTATTATTATTTGTCTTGAATTTATGAATTTTGCAAAATACAGTAGCAAATAAAAATATATACCGGTAGATATTTAATTAAAAATAAAAGTTCACGTGATTTTCTAAAAACACCTCCAACAACAGATATTAAAGGCCAAAATGGAGATGTGGCGACTTGGCCGTTCCAAAATATATTAATCAACAGCACAACGAGGAGAAGTCGCAAACGCTTAAAATAAAGTACAGCAATCTATAAGTTGGTATAGGTAGTTAATCCATATTTTTATTATTTTTTATATTGCAACACATTCTTTTGGCTATATTTTGGCAAATACTGAGAGACTTAGAGAGAGTTGACCTGGTAGCCTTCATTGAATCGTTTACCGGTAGAGGGTCATTCATTTAGACTACTGAATGAATTAATGCTAGCTGCTTTATTGATAAGGTGCGCAGGACCCTTTAAGCTGAGAGTGAGCTCTCTCGTTGGTGGAAAATTAAAAAATAAAAATAAATAAAAGTTGGGCTGCTTATGCACAGTTTTGGAGAGATTTGCTTACACAGTATTAGCTAATTGTGTTCTAAGCATCAGTTGGGAGTTACTGCGAAACCAAAGTTATTGATTCCAAACCTCCCAAACTGTGACCACACAACTTTTGAATTGATCCAACTCCACGATTAAAAGAACTGCAGAGTAGAGAGTTAAAATTTAGTACTAGGAATTGTATAAGCAAAAACAGGACGTAAGAAAAGAAATCAGCAATGTGTGTTGGTGGTTGAATTGGTTTCAGACATATGACTTTCAAGAGTTATCGAAACTTGGGCATCCTGGGATCGATCCTCC